>JAKSZT010032946.1:1639-25606 GCA_026826555.1 Tolypeutes matacus
TATCAGTTACTCTAAATTAGGCCATTGTTCATTCCCCAATCTTGAGAATTTTGGGATGGTGATGCTACTCTGCCTTTATTTAAGATGGGACTTAGAGCCCATGGGGCATATGGATGGAAATACCTTCCTTGCAGTTGCAAGCTCCCTCTGTTCCTTGGGATGGGCATTGTCCAGTATCATCTCCTAGTTAGTTGTTCTGGGTGAATCAAATGAACTAGAGAGTAGGTGTTGCAACTCTCCTGAGATTCAGAGCTGAACTGGCACCTGGAAAGACCAAATATTTAAGTCTCTTGGACATATATCTATCAAGTATAGTACTAACAATAGGTTCAAATAGAAGGGGCAGAAGAGCCATGGGTAGGGAAACCACAAATGATTCCACCTCTGTCATACTTGTTAGCATAAAGTCCAAGGTAAGCCCACTGGTGCCAAGCTCCTGAGCTGTCTGCCCCACATATATATCTGGATGTCTCTAGAGCCCACAGAAGTCCTGCTATTTGTGCCCCTATTTACTGTAGCAGTCTTTGAGATCCTGCTGAGTCTTGCATAAGTGTAATCTCTGGAATGACCTCCCAACTCACTTTGAAATACCTTAGCCATTAAATCTCATTTGTATTTAACATTTCCTCCTTAGAGTCAAGGTATTTTTCCATATACATTTCTAGTTGGTGTTTCTCAATAACCCCTCATTGCCAGGGAGGCTTATCCCCGGGAGTCTTGTCCCATGCCTGGGGGAAGGTAGTGAATTTAAATGCTGAGTTTGTCATAGAGTGAGGTCATATTTGAGCAACAAGGAGGCCCTCAGGAGGTAACTTATAGGCAACATATAATAGTGGGCTAAGTTTCAGTTTGAAAAGAAAATGTTCAACAGTAACAATCATCAATATCAAGGGTCCAGTGCAATAGTCCATCCTCCTTCACTAGGCACTACCCATGTGCTCAGGGACTTCTTGCTGTCCCATTAGAGAATGTAGCAGAACTCCCCAGGATGGGAATTTGATATTCTTTCAGTTATTGTGTGGATCTCCACCCACCATGACAATGCCCCATGAACACTTGAACACATTCGTATGCCTTAGAAGCATGCCCCAGATGAACACCCTACCATACAGCTCCATCACTGACACCACACTCCAATGATCCTCATCTGCCATAGTTGTGATGCTTCTGTTATGCAAAACCTCTCCAAACATGAAGCCAAGAAAATAGCCAAATAAAAATAATAAGGAAATGAAATAATAATGATTTTTAAAAATAATAAATAAAATACAAAAAAATTAAAAATAAAAAATGTTTTAAATAATAAAAAAATTAGACATTATGTCTTTCATCACTGTAAGACCTGTTATCTTGTATGTACAGAGACATTTACTTCTGTATACTCCCCCAGGGTATTTTGTTTTTTATTTTATCTTCAAATAAGCTTTAGGTTACAGAAAAGTCATGTGAAGAATATAGGGGATTCCCATATACCCAATGCCCTCCCCCTTTTTCCCTCTCTCCTATTAATAACATTTTACACGCAGATGGTACATTTGTTACAATGTGTGTACAAATACTGAAGCATTGCTGCTAAACATGATCAATGGTTTACATTATATATACATTTTGGACTTACACTTTTATAAATTTATTGGCTTATGGTTTCAGAGATTAGAAGGCTTGCTTCCTCACTGGGTTACAACATATTGACTGATCTACAATTCCTGCATTCTTTGATTTTCCTATAACATGGTAATGACTTCTCCTTTCTTTACCAAAACCTGTTGAGTTCCAGCATCTCTACCCCAAGTTACACTCTCTTGATGAAGCCTCATTCAGTTAGGTGACAGCTTAACAAAAAATAACATTTTCTAATGGTCTTATTTACACACCCTGGGGAATGGATTAGCATTAAGAATTTGGTTTTTTTGATTACTTTTTTTCTGGGATACACAGCTCGTTCTACCACCATTGAGGTTTCTAAGACCTAGAAAGAAATGTTTTTCCCAGATGCAAAGCATTCAATCCATCACATCTCAAAAGCATTAATTCATTTTTTAAAACAACTCTCATTAAAATCAGTTAGGGGTATTATCTCTCCTAGGCCAAAATTCCACTCTGTAGGATGGACCTGTGAAACTTAGAAAACAAGTCATTTGCTTCCAAAATACAATGAGGAGACAGGCATAAGATAAACATTCCCATTTCAGGAGCCAGATTTTAGGAGACAGTGATCATGGGTTCTAAGCAAGGATGAAACATCACAGGACAACCTCCATTAGATTACAGGGTCTGAGAGTTATCTGTTGATCAATGCCTTGTCCTCTGGGCCCATGCAACAGCAACACCATGCCTTTCAAGTGCTCAGGCAATTGCCATGCTTTCCCAGAAGAGAGTATTGATACCACCCTCTCTGAAGATTAGAGTGGTAGTCATTCTCTGCCCGAATGCAGGCCTATAGGCCCATCATATCTCAGTATTGAGATGTTGGCACTCTCCTTAAATATCGGGGCTCAAGGTCTCCCCAACTCACATGCTGGGGTATATGGTCTGACCATTTCACGAACACCTGACTTTTCCACAAATGGAGATGAGAATGCTCCTTTGGCCTGAAGAGATCTTCTTATCCAGACCTCTGTATCCACATTTCTTTCCTTGAAGTTTTCTGCCTTCAAATTATCTTTATTCTGTCCCTTTTAGTCCAGGTTGGTAGTGCTTTGGTTCATACCAATTTTACAAAAAGTTTCAGTATTGCATGCAGTTCAAGGTTGTCCAAACATATGAAAAGACTTTCCACAATTCTTTCCTGGATAACTGCATTTTAAATCCTGACTTCCAGTAAAATGGCTGGCTGGATCCATGTATAGCCACATTTTCTTCAACAAATGGTTGTCTATTTAAACTCTCATATGGATCCCAGTTCTTATGGGTGTCACTTCCTGAAAGCTCAGGGAGGTACCTGTTAAGGACACTACTGGCATGAAACTCAGAGCACATTATCTGAATTGCATGAGCATTTTCAAAATCAACAATTTCTGTTTTCTTGGGCTTGATAGTTTTATCACCACCTTTTTTCTTTCCACTGGTATTTTTCTGTAAACTGTAATGAAAATCAGGCTGCACCTTCCACAAACCTGGACAGTAGAACTTCTTATCAAGGTGTTGACAGAACCATGCAATTTCTGAAGACCATGGGGTTCTGGCAGGGGCTGTTCATGTGTTCATCAATCTTTGCCTCTGATACTTGGCTTCTTCTGACTCACTCTCTCTCATTGTCTGAATTTATTCTCCATATAAGAATGGCCGTCCTATTGCCCATCCTTTCCATTTTGGCCTCATCATTACTAATGATATCCTATTTCCAAGTAAGATCACACTGTGATTAGGACTTGAACATATACTACTGAGGGACAAACTTCAATCTATAGTGGTTATCTAATTTGAGTCCCGTGCATGCTAGCACTTAGAAGTTAAACCTCATGAATTATTCCACAAGAAAGAGTAGAGCTAGTATTATAAAATACGTAGGAAACTTATTGTCCATAGAGTCCTCGTTAATGATAATGTGAGTTGAAAATGGTGGCAAAAGTTTGGAAGTCTCTCATGCATGAGGAACATTTGTCTTCTCATCTCCATCTGATAGTTTCATGGTCAGATGCAGGCCCATTCTTGTGACATTTAGGGATTTTTCTAATATAAATTTATGTTTTTATGTGACAAATGCCATTTTTATATATTGCTTCAATTGGTATTCAAACAATTTGAAGGGCTAATGAAAGTATTTTACAAGTTGAAAATTTCCATTGGAAAAGAAACTTGGAACCTCATGATTTGCCAATAGTTTAAAATATAAAAATCCCAGCAAAAGGAACATTTTATCCTGACTTGAAAACCTGTTCATTCCTAAATTTGTAATTATGGCTACAGAAAGGGAGTATATGGCTGATTTGTACCAGATAACATTATGCATTTCATTATGGTTTAAGATTGCTTTCCTGACACACTTGCAAAAACCAACATGATGGAAAGTGAGGAGAGGCAGATTCTGAAAAAGGTGAGATATAGTTAGCAGAGATACAGCAATGAGGGGACATATGTTCAAATATGCCCAATTAGTCCCTTTCATTGTACTTAATTAGAGGATACAAACATCATGTAGGGTGGATTAAAGATTTGTCTATGTAGTGACTGAAAGAAGAAATTAACCTGTTTAATCCACATCATTTTGATGATGAATTTTTGGCTATTGCTACTTTAATCATATTACATTATTAATAATATATTGGCTATCTGCTGAATGAGAGGAAAGTGAATTAAATAATCTGTCAAAAGAGTTCTAAGAGGCAAAAATATTTTGCCAGAAAACCTATTTACATGTATTTCCATTTATTTTATCTCATAAATATTAACAACTGCTCCCATCAGAGTTATGCATTGCAGGATCATTGCTCAACAAAATTCTGATAAGATAGGGCCAATTGTCCTGCAATTAATGAGCCATGGGATATTTTTGTTAACATATAGAAGGAAAGAAAAGCAATACCAATTATCAGTAAAATATTTAAAAGTTATAAAATAAGAAACAGTTGACATTTCTGAACAGTATTTCAATAATTACTTTATACTGCACTTGTGAACCATTTCTATGCAGCCAATAATTTTTTGAAAATTAGAGTAATTTACTGATTATTAAATTCAAGCTGCAAAACAAAGGAGATATATATTTAGGTGTAGATTTGCATAGTGTAGAGCATGCTTAAGGTGGAATTGTAGGGTTAAAATTAAAAGAAAAGATAAAAACACTGTAAAAAATAGTAGATCTATAACATAAAGAATGTGGAATGATGAGATATACTTATACTTAAATGATACATACATAAATTCAGATATATAACACATGATTTTACAAGTTTGATAATAAAATGATGATTTTCTCAATAATAAATGAAAATAAATCAGTTAAATTCACATGAAAATCTGAAAACCATAGCTAATACATGGATAAAAGTTATTTTGAAAAGAGTTACAAAGAAGAATGTTAAAAAGCACAAACAATTCAAATGGTATGTAACTAAGTAAACATTCATTACAATTCCAGTGAGGTTCCTTTTTCACTAAAAAAATTTAATTTAAAACATTATAAATATAAAATTATATATCTTAAATTTTGTTGTGTTCCACTCATCACACACAGTGTTAAATAAAAATATATTCTTATATGCATTAATAGATTTTTGCCTTAATAGTATACAACTCATAAAAATCAATTGGGAAATATACATTGAGAAAAAATAGTGATATCATTGGATCCATTATTTTCACATTGAATTTTTATCAAAAAAAATATTCATTAAAGTTGGGAGTGATACCCATATATATATATACACATATACATATATTTATACATATGTATATAGTTGTATACAACTATATCTGAAAACATTTATATATACATATGTTTGTGTATATTTAATAGTATTTATATATATATATATAAATTAGAATGGACATGAACAATGAATGAGATATTTTAAGTAGATTACAAATTTAATTAGGATAATTCATTGTAGGTGACTTGTTAAATATTATTAAATAATACAAGAATGTGTGCATTTCTAAAAATTAGGAAAAATAGCATAATATCACTTCCAAACTAAAGTGGTGTGAACGGAAGAAGAGCAACCCTCAAATAATATATTTAGAATTAAATTTTACCTTTAAAACTGTGAAACTTATGCTACAAGCAATTTATTACTAATGTTTAAAATTAGATGATGTTACAATATTGTAATATTCCTATTTAGGGAAAATGTGAAATGCAGCATACAGTCAATATTATCTAGGTTGTGAATTTTCCATTTGTCTAATATCAATCAATATAGACAAATGTGCTCCCTATTGTTTGCCAGCACCTGAAAATTTTGGGTGTATTCTGAAATAGATCATTCTACTTCATAATTTTGTGAAGCAAAATTGAATTTGAGCAGGAAGAAGTTATCTGATACATTATCTAACTAGGAGTAAGTCAAAGATATTTGTCCGTGATTTATCTCCAGACAAATTTTGTATGTTGTTGATCTCTGTGATAGTAATACCATTCTGCAAATAAGGTCAATCTTCTCATGTAATGAGGAACACAACACCAGTAGCATAAAGGCCATTTTCATAAAAAGATGTATCAGCACAAACAAGTTTCAGGAGAGCTGGGATCTCACAAAAGAAGTGATGGATTTCCCTGGAGGCACAGTAAGGGAGATTCAGAGAAAATATTACATGGAATAAAGCATTGAGCAGAGAACCCAGCCAGGTGCCAGCCACCATGGAGGCACAGACTACAGGACACATAACAACAGAGTAATAGAGAGGGTGGCATATAGCTACATAATGATCATAAGCCATGACTGCCAGGAGAAGGCACTCTGCTCCCAAAAGGGTCATTAAAAGGAAAAGCTGAATTCCACAGTTAATAGAGGAAATGGTATTCTTGCCAGGTAGGAAATTAATGGCTATCTTGGGGACAAAACTGGAACTATGCAAGAGGACCATGGTGAAAAGTTGTCTGAGAAGGAAGTACACAGGGGTATGAAGTCATGAGTCCAACCAAATGAGAATTAACATCATACTATTGCCAAAAAGTGTCACAAGAAATACAAAAAGGTGAAAGAGAAGAAGAGATTGGAGGCTTGAATGTGATGAAATAGCCCTAGAAGAACAAAGTCAGTTCCAGTTGTCTGATTGCTCCATCTCCTCATTCTCTCCTTCCCACTTCATTTTCCTGAATAGAACAGACAAAAATATTTAGTCCCATCAAAGGTTGGTTCCACCCAGATGTTACAATGTGTCAACTTCATTCTCTTCCCTAGTCTTACCATGCTCTTTATTATGTGTTTCAACTATTTACAACTCTATTTCTATCACACACTTGTTGCATTTCCATCCATTGTCACTGCATGTCAATTTAAAATAAAGCCAAATTTTACCACTATACTATATTCTGAGTATTTTAAGGAAATACACTTAAAACTCCTTGAAATTTTGGTAATATTTAGAAGTAGCATTTGATTAAAAATAAAAATTCATACATGTCTTTATAATCTCTCTCCCTCCATTTTCTCTCTCCTTCAATCTTTATCTCAATATCTAAAATAGCTCTAAATCTATTTACTTACACATCTATATTAATTTAAATATCTATATCTCTAAATATATGTTTCTATCCAACACTAATATTTGAAGATATTCTCTGATTTTCCAAAATCCTGATTTGCAAATACTACAGCCTGCATAAAGGAGATACCATTCATAAGTAATCTTCTGCACAATTTTGTGAAATATGTTAGTGGTTTTACACCTGCCATTTTCCTTTTATAACAGGCCTTTAATGAATTACTTTCTTTTCAAAAGGCAAGCTTGCATGATACAGCAATGATGGACACAAGCCATTTTACATTGAGTGAAAACCATAATGTAAACTATAAACCATGGTTAGTAACAATGTTTCAATATGTTTTCATCAATTGTAACAAATTTACCTCACTAAAGAAAGATGTGAATGGGGGAAAGTGTGGGAGGGAGAGGGAGTGGGCTATATAGGAATTCCCTATATTTTCTTTGTAACATTTATGTAATCTAAAGCTTTTATAAAAATATAGTATTCATGAATTATTAAAAAAAATGCAACTTTGATTTTAGAGAGATCTAATAATGTCATGTACTTATTTAGTCAGTAATTAAAAGACCAGGGCCATAATCACATCTAAATATTTCCAAGACCCCTGTTTATTTGCCTCAGCATGTCACTTAATGTGCCCTCTAATAGAGAACTCTTATTTATGTGTTCTTATTTTGAAATTGATATGGGAAGTTTGTCTTTACTTTTTTGTAATTTCACAGCTGAAAACGTAAAACCATCCAAAGAGGGCAAAAAGAAGCCAAGTATCAAATGAGATGCTTGCTGGTTGAGCTTGAGGAACTTGATTCTGCATACTCAAAACATTATTAATGATGTGAAAAACTATAAGCGACAAATGGAAAAATAAGTTAACTGGAAGAAACTTCTATCAGTGATATAATTTGGCTAGTGTGCTGGATGATGTACTTCATCTGTGCTTAATCCAATAGAGCTCTATGTGAAAGGACACTAAGTGTACCTAGACTAATGGGACACTAACCTAATCTGAAATGTAGAGAACTTTGGTTGACTCATATGCTAATTTGTATAAATAAGAATGAAATGAGTAGATTGGTTAAATTTGTTAATATACAGGTATTATGTTTTCCAAGATGTTCCTCAAAATTTGGAACACATAAGCACAACACCAGGGACTACATCAAAAAAAAAAAAAAATTCCACTCAACACAGCACAAAGTTAGCCTGTTTCCTGAAAAAGACTTATCATACTCACTGTTCGCCACAATCTACAGTTACTTCTTTCTTATGGTTGGAAGCATGCCCATCTATTATGATGTTCTAACTAGGAAATTCCACATAATTCCATATAATTGGCTTTGACCCTTTAGCAAAAATGAATTTTTGTAAGAAAAGTGTTTTATACTCATTATGTTTAATTCTAGGTGTGTAATTCTATAAAGCAGCAACTTTTATTCCAACAAATATGGAAAGAAATAAAAAATAATACCAGAAAGTAGTTCAAAACACTGTGGACTCATTACTTTGTTAAACTTGGGGAAGCTCTTTGCTAAAAAGAAATGATTTTTGAAGTATATTTCAATAATGTAATTTTTTTTACTTCAAAATTGGGTTTGATCAATTCATATTAAAGGACTTTAAAATAAGCACAGTTAAAATATAAAATATATAGAATATGAAAACAATATTGATGTTTGTTTCAGAGGGTTTTTTTTTTAGTTGATTGTTTAGAAATTGAATACTTATGTAAGCAATTGTAGTATTACCTTAAACAAGTCAACTCAAAGGAAAAAAAAAATCCTTTACTCCAAATTGCTTTGGTGTCTTTTCTTGTATTGTGTCTTCACTGCCAGTGTTTATAAAAATGCTTGCCTTTGGTCTCAAAGTAAGGGTCAGAGAAAAGCAGAACAATAGACACACAAAGCAGTTGGTTTCCTGAGAGTAATTTCATTGTCTTTAAATACAATTGCTTTGTTGAGTACTATATATAAAGGGAGAATTTAATATATATATAGTATGTTTTGGTCATTCTAAATAAGTGGAACATATGTCAAGTAGAGAAATGTAGATGTAAATTAGATAAGCTATAAGGAATGTAAAATAGTTCATTATTAAAGGCTCTTTTGCCATATCATAAATCATCTCCAAGTATGATGTTCTCCCTCTAATGGTTTTACAGAACCATTGAGAGACATTTTTTTTTCACTGAGAGACTTTTGACAGTCAATAATAACTGTTGTTTTGACTACTTCTGATGATCTATTATTACTTTTTCATCAATAAATAACTTCATGTATGATTTTCTAGAAAGGCAGCTATTCAGGTAATGAATGTTTTGCTCTTGTCATTGGTGCTGAAGTACAAATCCATATGTAAGAGGTAGACATAATCACATTCAGCAATTACAGTTTTAACCTAAAAGGTTATCTTGCATTGTTATAGTGATTTTCACAAATTTTATTTCATACTTCCTGTAATTTGGTGAAAAGATTATTTTTCTTGCCATTATATTGATACGTAGTTAGTACTTTTTAATATTGTGTAAAACAAATATGTTTTAATCTGAAAAGCCAATTCATTCACTTGAAGTAACTAGTAAGATCTTAGCATATCAAGGTCTCAAGGACCCATTATCTTTATCTCACATAGTTAACTTGCACATTTTTACATTCTATGTATAATAAAAATATTAAATATGCCTTAATTTATACTTAAACAATGTAAAGGTAGAAGGATATACTTTCATGTAATATATTTCTTTCCCATGTGAATATATCAAATTATTTTACATTTTAAAAATTTAATTAATTTAAAATTCTTGCACTTAAAGCTTTGAAAAAAATTTTTTCTAATTTGAATCCAGACAGGAAAATAAATAAATAAATAAATAAATAAATAAATAAATTAATTAATTAATAACAGATCTCTTCAACTGTCCATTTTGAAAGGTATTCAATAACTATACATTAATGAGATATTTTTTGTTATTCAAATAACATTTAAGATAATGTTTCTTCTTTTCTTAGTGAAAAATATCTGATGGATGTATGCTATCAGACATATGAGATAAATACAAGGTATTCAATACCTATACATTAATGAGATATTTTTTGTTATTCAAATAACATTTAAGATAATGTTTCTTCTTAGTGAAAAATCTCTGATGGATGTATGCTATCAGACATATGAGATAAATAGAAAATACTGGTATTCATGAGTTGCTCAATTTTGTTCTATTAATAATCACTCAAAGATTAGAATATTGTAGAATATTATTTTTAGCTATGCTGTAAAAGCAGGGCTGATAGTGTTGAATAAAATAACTACTCATATAATAATAATATTATCATCAGAGCTATTACAGAATTGCAATTTTTTGGCTTAAAAGTAGACCCTATTTTCTTTTTTTAAAATTGCAAGATATAGATTAACTTATGTTTTATATCATACCTTAAGATCTTGCAAGAAATGTATTTATATAAAAAGAAGTGTTGCATAGAAAAGTATCCAGAGTGAGTCTTCTCACTTTGCAGTCAAAGTTATACATAACTATTGAAGGTGAAATACAGCATGGAGTTCTCTACCACACAGGTTTCGTTCAATTTATCATACTACTTACACTGTCCTAAGAGAAAATGTCCTTGTCTGCCCCTCTGTTTCCTTATAAGTGCAATTATTCTATTGTCCTTCAAATGCCCAAATTAATCAAGTCTGTTCTCTTGGAAACAAGCAAGCGAAAATATCAGTCATATAATCATTCATCAGCCCCAGCTAATTCCATCTAAGAACTCAAAAATCGCCATGGTGAAATCCCAGTGTAGAGGTCCTCAGCTTCTGTCTAGGATCGAGAGTGAGAGGGTTTCCTTCCTCGTTTCATAACTTATTAGTGAGCTCAGATAAGTTATTTAACTTCTGTTTTAACTTGTATTCCATTAAGAAAATAAGGATGATAAGAGCATGCATATTAGAGATTTTTTTGTGAGTATAAAGGGAATTGATAACTGCAAATCTCATGAAAAAGTGCCAAGAGAATGGGAGAAACTAAAAGATTCATAATATGTGGGTGAGTTTCTGACTATTTTGGATTGGTATAATGAGGAAAGTGAATCAATCCAAAATGAATACTTATGATCCAAATGACCCAAAATTTATATATTATTCCTACTGGCATCATAAAATAGACAAATTAGAAAATTATATAAGTAGCAACATATTTTATTTAATGAAATATATGTGTGACTCCACCAATTTCTTAACTACCAGGCCTTTTATTTAAAAATAAACACTCAATATACCTGTACATACATTATGTATATATAAACACAGACAAACATACTACATATGCTTTATATATATATATATGTATATAAAGAAAATTCCTTGGTATTTTTATTTTGAAATATTCATCACCATTGATACCTGTTTATATATTAATGCAATTGTACACATTTGGTTAAAGGTGTCCTCTGAACATTTTAATCCTAAAACGATCCCTAAGCGAAAAATTTTTACCAATCCTAATAATTGAGTTTGGTTACAGAATTAAGTTTTTGGCTCTATATGGTATACTGAAGAGGTCATTTCAGGGCAGGTCTGATTTTAAGGTCCTTGTGAGTAAATGACATTAAACTAATTTTAGCTCCTATGATTGATTCTCATATGCTAGGCAGAAATCTAAGTAATTTATGTACTCAGACTTCCCATTATTCCTCTTAGGAAAGCACTATGAACAATACCTGAATTTACCCAATAAAGAATTTACAAAATTTCACACAAAGAGCTAGTAGTCCTTTCAACTATCATACTCATACATTAGAGCTGATAAATATGATTACTATAATGGGTATCCATCATTTCTATTTGTAACAGTTTGATATTATTTATGAATTCCAAAAACAGATATTGGTATTATGTTTGTGAACTGGTCTGTTCCTCTGGACATAGTAGATTTTGTATTGGATTCAGAATTTTCACTTTTACTTGATTAAATAATGATTAAGGCTCTGACTGGCTATGTCAATAGTATGTTGTGTCCCCCTCCCCCTTCGTGTAATAGGAATCACAGAGCAAACAACAGAGCAGAGGAGTTAGTTGGAGTTTTGATCCTGGAGCCTGGGAAGTAAGCACACAGAGAAGCAGATATGTGAGGAAAAAGAGAAGGCTCCATTAGACACAGCAGAGGCCCTGGGAAATGAGACAAGCCATCCACCTGATAGCCTACAGCTGACATTATGAAGACAACAGATCAGCTGAGCTTGGAGAGGAATGAGCCCAGGGAGAGAAACTAGAATTATTCCTGCCTACAGCTGATATTGGAAGAAGCTGGGACCAGGGAACCTTAAGAGTTAGAGGAAGACTGAACCTTTGCCAATGTTGGCAGCCATCTTCCTTCAACACATGGCAACGGATTTTGGTGAGGGAAGTAACTTACACTTTATGTCCTGGTAGTTGTAAGCTTCTCGTATGATTTCACTTACATGAACAAAATGTAATGAGCAAACTCATACAATTAATAGCTACAATACAGGTTGGCAAATGATAGAATAATAGTGAATGTTACCGTGAGGCTTAATTTCTGCAGAATTGATAAAAAGGTGGTTTGTAACGTTTGCAAATGGATAGTGTGTTAGTCAGCCAAAGGGGTGCTGATGCAAATTACCAGAAATCTGTTGGCTTTTATAAAGGGTATTCATTTGGGATTCCTTTGATTAATGTGTCTACCTTTATGCCAATACCATGCTGTTTTGACTGCTGTAGCATTGTAATAAGCATAAAGCCATGAAGTGTGATTCCTCAGACTTCATCCTTAAGTTTGGTTGATTGACATTTCTATTTCTGTAAAGTTTGCTATTGGAATTTTTATTTTGATTCTATTGAATCTATATATCATTTTGGGTAGAACTGACATCTTCATGATATTTAGTCTTCCAATCCATGAACATGAACATCCTTCAATTTATTTAGGTCTTTGACTTCTTCTGGCAGTGTTTTAGTTTACTGAATACAGGTCTTTTACATCCCTGCTTAAATTAATTCCTAGATATTTGATTCTTTTAGTTGCTATTGTAAATGGAATTTTAAAAATTTCCTCTTCATATTCTTCATCACTAGTATATAGAAATACTACTGATTTTTGTATGTTGGTCTTGCATTCCCCCCTTTGGTGAACTCATTTATTATCTGTAGTAGATTTGTTATTAATATTGTTGAATTTTCTAACCATAGAATCAAGTCATCTGCTAATAATGAAATTTTTACATTTTCTTTTCCAATTTGGATGATTTTTATTACTTTTCCTAGCCTAATTGCTCTAGATAGAATTTCTAGCAAAATTTTGAAAAACTGTAGTGACTGTGGACATCCTTTTACTTTACTTTTTTTTTTCAAGTATTGGGACCAGGGATTGAACCCAGGACTTTGTATGTGGGAAGCCAGTGCTCAACCACTGAGCTACCTCAGCTCCCTGAGTTGTTTTTTTCATTTGTTTGCTTATTGTTTTATTGTTGTTTTGTTTTTAGGAGGCACTGGAACTAAACTCTGGACCTACTATGTGGGAAGCAGATTCTCAACCACTTGAACCACACCTGCTCCTCGGCATCCTTTTCTTGATCCCAATCTTAGAGGGAAAGCTTTAAGTATTTCCCCATTGCATACAATGTTGGCTTTGGTATTCCTACCTTTTGATGTGCTTTTATCAAGAAAGGATGCTGGATTAGGTCAAATCCTATTTCTGTGTCAATTGAGATGATCATGTGATATTTCCCTTCAATTTCTTAATGTGATGTAATAGATTAATTGATTTTCTTGTGTTGAACCACCCTTGCATACACAGAAAACATCCTACTTGAGAGTGGTGTAAAATTCCATTAAAATGCTATTGGATATTCAATTTGCAGGTATTTTGTTGCGAAGTTTTGCATCTACATTCATTAGAGAGATTGGCTTGAAATTTTGTATTCTTCCTGTATCTATATCTGGCTTTGTTATCAGGAACATATGGGCTTCATAAAATGAGTTAGGTAATTTTCCTTCATCTTCTATATTTTGGAAGTTTTTTTAACAGAATTGGCAGTAATTCTTTTTGAAATGAATGGTAGAATTCACCTGTGAAGCCACCTGTTCCTGGGCTTTTCTTTGTTTTGAGAATTTTGATAAGTGAATCAATATCTTTACTTGTGATTTGATTGTTGAGATCTCAGATTTCTTCTGGAGTCAATGGAGGTTATTCATGCACTTCTGGTAATTTTTCTATTTCATATTGGCTGCCCAATTTGTTGGCATATAGTTTTTCATGACATCCATTTATGATCCTTTTTATTTCTTTGAGGTCAGTAGTAATGTTCTCTCTCATTTCTTAATCAACTCATTTGCACAGAAACCAGGGGAGCACTCCCCACCTTGTTTTTTTTTGGGGGGGGGGCTTTGATTTTAGCTCTTTCTTCCTTTTTAATATGAGCATTAGGGCCAACATTTCCCTCTAAGTACTTTCTCTGACGCATCTCATAAATTTTGAAAAGTTGTTTTCTTTTTCATTTGATATTTACTAATTTCTCTTGCAATTTCTTCTTTGACTCACTGATTCTTTAAGAATGTGTTGTTTAGCATCCATATATTTGCAAATTTTCACATCTATTCCCTATTATTGATTTCTGGCTTCATCCATTACAATCTTAGAAGGAGCTTTGTATAATTTCAATCATTTTAAGTTGAGACCTGTTTTGTTACCCAACATGTGGTTTATCCTAGAGAAAGATTCATAAGCACTTGAGAAAAATGTATATCCTGCTGCTTTGGAAGTAAATATTCCTATATGTATGTTAGGTCTAGCTCATTTATCACATAGTTTAAGTTCTCTTTTTCCATGTTGTTCCTCTGTCTTTTTGTTCTATCTCCTGGCATGAGTGGTGCATTGAAATCTCCAACTACTATTGTAGAGATGTCTATTGATCCCTTCAGCTTGCCACAATTTGCCTACTGTATTTTTGGGCACATCGTTTAGATGCATAGACATTTATGATTGCTGCTTCTTTCTTTTGAATTTCCTCTTTTATTAATATATAATGGTATTCTGCATCACTTACAACTTTTTTTTTTTAAATTTAAAGTCTATTTTGCCTGATTTTAGTATAGTGACCCCTTCTTTTTTATAGTTACTGTTTGGTTGAAAGCTTTTTCCAACTTTTCCTTTCAGCCTATTTTTATTCTTCTGTCTAAAGTGAGTCATTTATAGACAGCATATGGATGGCTCATTTTTTATCCATTCTGTCAGATTGTGTCTTTTGATCGGGGAGTGCAAATCATTAACATTCAATGTCATTCCTGTTAATGCAGGAATTATTTGACAATTTTATCTCTTGGGGTTCATATGTTCTATCTTATTATGTTTTTGTCTGTCTTTTGACTATTTTGATTACCCTTTCTGAAAGTCTTCATTTCCACACCTGTGCCCAATCCTCTTTCTCCTGTCTTTAATTTTGAGGACACAGAACTCACTTTAGTAATTCTGATAAAGCCAATGTCTTATTTACAATCTCTCTTAGTTTCTGTTTATCTGTAAATATTTTAAATTCACCTTCATATTTTTATCACCCCAAGCGAAGCTTTGTACCAACGAGGCATAAACTACCAGCACTGCTTTTCTGAAGCACCTTGCATGAAAATTATTCTTTATTCCATTCCATGGGAATAAGGAGGGAGGGATTTGTCTTTCTTCTGGCTCCCCAAAACATTTTTCTTCCAGCCTCAGGAAGAAGTTCCCTGTTGTCTGAGGTTGCTGCCACAAAGCTGTGCAATCTTCCCTTCTCCCTGAATACCAGTTCTGTGTGCCCAGAATTTAAGATTCATAAGTGAAGGCAATGAAGTTGAAATGTACATTGAGTCCATGCCATTCAGAGCCACATGTGACAGGTAAAGGAAGAAGAATCTTACCCTGGAGAAAATGGGTTATTACTCAGGGTAATTTTATTATTCATCTTTCATTATAACGCATAGCAAACAGGCAGGTATCTCCTTTAGAAAAATAATTCTGGCAAAACTGTGGTAAAGCTGGTGTGGAGACAGAGCACCAGTTAGAATATTACTGCTAATGGTTGGGTGAGAGACTACCGCAGTGTTTGCCAAGATTTTGGGGGTGGGAATAGAGAGAAGCTGAAGAGAGAGATATTTAAGAAGGCTAATCAAATGACTTGGTGACTGACTGATGAGGGCTGTCACCCTCGTTTTTGATGGACAATTTTACTGGATACTGAATTCTTGGGTGACAGTTTTTCTCTTTTATTACCTTCCATATATCACAACGTCATCCCATCTTCTTGGTTTCCAGTGATAACTCTGCAATATGCCTTATTAGATATCCCTTGTATGTGATGGATCTCTTTTCTCTTACTGCTTTCAGAATTCTCTCTTTATCTTTGGCAATTGACATTCTGAATAGTATATGTCTGAGAGTAGATCAGTTCAGATTTAGTCTATTTGGAGTTCAACACACTTCTAGAATATGTATATATATTTCATAAGAATTTGGGAAATTTTGACTAATTTCTCAAATATTCTTTCTGCCACTTTTCCCTTCTACCTTCCTTCTGGAAGTCCCATGACATGTAGGTTGGTACGCTTCATGGTATTAGTCAACTCCCTGAGCCCCTGCTCATTTTTTCCAAAATTTTTCCCTCTATTCTTCTGTCTTTTCAATATCAGCTGTTTTGTCTTCTAAGTAACTGATTCTTTCTTCTGTGGTTTCTAATCTGTTGTTGTATAACTCTAATGTATTTTTAATTATATCCATTCTATCTTTCATCCCTATAAGCTATTTTATATTTCTATTCAATTTCAAATTCTTCTTTGTGCTCACCAAATTTCTTCTTAATGTCATTTATCTTGTAGACATATTTTTCCTGCATATCTTTGAACTGATTTAGAAGATTTGATTGAACATCACTCGTTTAATTTTTTTTAATCTTGTGCCTCACTTGGTATTTGGATTTGTTCCTTAGACTAGGGCATACCTTCCTGTTTCTTAGTATGATTGTATGATTTATAATTTTTTCAGATGTCTAGGCATCTGATTGTTATGGTGAGTTTATTCTGATAGTCAGTTTCTCTCTTTGTCTAGGATTTTATTGTTGTTGCCAAGCTTTGTGCTTTGTCTCTTCTTTGATTCTTGGTTTAACTTATTCTACATATTTAAATTGCCCCTATTTAACTAATCAAAGCAGGGAGAGGAACCCACTAATGGTGTGTGGACCAGTTTCCAACTCCATTGAGGTGGGGACAATAAAGGCAGCACAACGTCTCTTTTAGTATTTTCCTGGTGTGCACTTTTCTGGCTTACCAACAGATGGTACACATTTGCAAACCTCTCTGTTCAAACTCTGGAGGTGAATGTGTTCACTGAAATCATAAATGGACAGGACGTGCTGAAGTAATGTTTTAGAGATTTATTCCTTCTGGGTGGGCTATTCATAGCCATGCCTCACATGGCTGATCTGAAGCCCCTCTTATCTTTTGGCCACAACCTCCCTTTACCCAGGAAGGAAATCATCTGCTCTCCTCTGCACCACCAGCAGCCAGTCCCAGTCAGTCAGGAAGGTGTTTGAGAAGGCAGGATATTTTTAACTCTCTGCTAGCTCCCAGGTAGAAAAAAAATGGTGTGACTCTGCCCAGCCAGGACAAATGAAAACCAGCAGACCAAATTTGCTCACCAAAACTGGATCAGCAGTGGGCTGTGTTCCTGCCTCTCCCTGTTTTAAGGAATTCCCACTGCCCCACTCCCCATACCTCCAATATTTTCCCACATTTTTAACATCCTTTAGTGTAGTACATTCATAGCAATTGATGAACAGATTTTGGATCATTGCCACTAAGCATGGATGATAGTTTACATTGTTGTTTACACTCTCTCCCACACAATTCTGTACTTTACGTCAGGATATATAATGGCCTGTATCTGTCATTGCAATGACATTAAGGACAATTCCTAAGTCACAAAAAATACCATCAGGTTTTAAAGTAGAATTGATGCAAAAATTCTACGGAATTTTCCTGAAGAAAACTCAGGGTGTTTTCTGTTATTGTGTTCCATGGAAAGAATGAAGAAAGAAGAATTTTCCTTCAAAGATTCTCTTACATTAAATGAGCATATTTTTTTTTACAAGTAGCACAATTTTTAACATAAGGATTCATTTTCATCTGCTAGCTTATCTGTTTTCAGGTCCAATTATTTCAATCCAAGTCTCATTTCATAGCTTCATGGCAGATGGAAACTTGAAACTGGACAGAGTATCATTCTCAGCATAGTTCATATTTATCATCTCTCAATGATAGTAATTTAGGCACAATTTGGAAGATTGGAAGGGAAGAAAATGAGTTATTTTCTGAATCAGGTAAATATGTGGAAATTATCAGAACCAATACTGGTATTGATGTTCTTGATTTATTATTATTATCAGATCATTTCACAACTTCAGTTATGCTCTTGAAGAGGCAAATGTGTGGACGTGTATGAAGCTCAAGTTCACTTCCACGTGATTTTCTAGGAAATAAACTATATTGGCACTATTAATTGAGATAGTCAGAGGGAGCTTCTCTAATTTCTGAGATTTACAGGATCTTCAAGGTGAGTTCCAAAAACCAACACATATAGCCTTCATTCTCACAGCCCTTCTGAAGTTCTCATAAATATCTAATTCCTTGTAGTAAAATACTTTAGAGTTGGATTACATTTAGTGGCTTCTCTTTTCCCAAATAATGCTAAATACACAGTATATACTATTGAATTTGATTTCCTAATCTCCATAGATAAAAATACAGTGGTTAAATAGTTGTTCATGGAAAATTGGACATTGTTTGTAGCATACTGAGGCAAAAATGTTTCTTAAATTATCAATAAGTATTGGCTAAGGACAATTTCAAGAGTTGAAAGCAAGCATTTGGAGGGACAAGTAACACGTACAGACTACATTACATTAGAAATAAAGAGTCCATTAATTATAAATTAGAGTAGATTTATCTGAATGCACTAAACAGACTGCAGAAAAAAAAAAGGAAATTCAGGGCTTTAAATTCCTAAGTCAAAGCACTCAGAGAACCAAGGAGCTTTAGTGATGGAGAAACAAAGTATAATTTTTTCTTGCAGCATTGATTTCTGGATAAAATAGAGTATCCGGTCCCAAAGATAACCTTAATTATAAAAACAGCTGAATTTGCTGTCTCACTAAAACTCATTTATAACATTTAGGTCACTTATTGGAAAGAGGAGTCAAAACTAATAATGGAAATCAATTAAAAAATATGAGTACTTTGACCCCCCAAGTACCACTTAGGTTCTCTTGCTTGCAGAAGTCCTGTTCCAGTAAGTTGTATTTGGTTTCCCCTTACCTCTCTATCTTATAAAGAACACACAACAGACTATTTCCATGCAGGAGAATTCCCATTCTTTACAGGATCCAATTCCTATTTTAGGCACTTGCAGAACTTTGTCAAAGTTAAAAATTCAGATGTTCTTTTTTATTATTAGATAAGTTATAGGTTTACAGAAAATTCATGCCTAAAATTCAGTTCTGATACCCTATTATAAACAGAAGCCTTTGTGTGGTATGTTAGATACAATTCAAGAAATAACTTTTTCATAAATATAGTATTAAATATAGTCCATCATATAAAATAGAAGTAACTCTTTGTGTTTACAGTTCTATGATTCTGTTTAATTTTTTTATTCTAAAAATAATATTCAACCTAAAACTTTCCCTTTTAACAATATTCAAATATATAACCCGTTGCTGTTAATTATGTTCACAATACAGATGGTCTTGAATGAAAGGGAGAGTGAATAATCTTGTGGAGGATACTTAAAACACTGCCAAAACTTTATATACTGCAAATTCTCCTGCTAGCTTATCCCAAAGTGACCTGAGATCATTTGCAATGGTTATTATGCCTTAGGGAAAGGAAATAACCAGAGATTTTTAGAAATACTGGACCCAGTTTTTGAACAAATGTTAAGTCTGAGAATCTGTAATGTGTCTGTAGTCCACCAATTGTACTGAGACATATGGAAGGAAATTTATAAATTTAGATTTGACAGGGGTATAATACAATAGGCATAGGAGGTTCATGACTCCATACAGTAATTATTTCCCCAGTTTTTTAATGCAGGTTTGGAAAAGTCATTCTTATGAGTATTTACATACTGGTTTCAGACCCCTAAATGAGAGTTATCATTGTAGAAGGATCCAGTTGAAGCCATCAATATTGATTCTTCCTTCCAAAGTAGTAAACCAAAATTAATATTATATACTGGAGAAAATTTAGTGCACTATGTTCCAACTATTCTTCCCACCTGCTCCCCTCAGAACATCTGGTAACCACTCTCTTTATATCAATGTTATAAATTCTTTCATTACTACACTAATAATAAGTCTTCATTGGTCCATGGTTGCATTCTCTAATCATGTTGGGGTTAGTGATGACCACTCTGCTTCAGATTGAAGGGGTCTTAGATATTATGGGTCAGATGAAAGTAACTTTTGCTTGAAGTTATAGATAATTTTTGAGTTTTGAAATGGGGGTTGTCCATCATCATCATTTTATTAGTTGTACTGGATGAGTCCAATAAATTGGAGAAAGGGTGTTTGCTGCAACTCTGCTGAGATTCACGGTGCAAACAGCATAGGAATGGACTGCATATTTTATTCCCTGGGTCATATACTTAATTAGTATAGTGTTAATTAGGGGTTCAAATGAAATGGGTAAAAGAATCATGTGAAGGAAAATTATAAATGAATCTAACTCTGTTACATTGGGAAAATAGGTTACCATATATTCCAAGGTAAGGTGCACTGATGAAGTATTAATTTTGTGGGGATGTATGCATTGCCCATAAGTTCCAGATTTCTCTAGAGTTCTCAGGAACACCTCTGCTTCAGGCATTGTTCACTGTGGCAGTCAGTGAGATCCTCCTGACATATGCATAAATGTAACCTCTGAAATGACCTCCAAACTCACATTGAAATCTCCTAGCTGTAAAAACTAATTTTATTTAATATTTCCCCCTTTTGATCAAGGTCTTTTTCCAAATACATGGCTAATTGGTGCTTGGTAATAATTCCTTGGTTCCAGGGAGGCTCATCCTGGAAAGCCATCCTTGAGGAAGGTAGTGAGTATATTTGCTGAGATTTGCCTAGAGAGAAACCACACTTGAGTTACAAGGTTTTCATGAAGTAACTCTTAGGCAGTAGATATTATTAGGCTAAGTTTCAATGTTACAAGGCTAAGCTTCAAAAAGATAAGCATTAATATTGACAGTGTGGCATATTGGTCTGTTTACTTTTATTAGGCACTGCCTATATACTCTAGAGATTCTTACTACTCTATTAAAGAAAATAGTAGATTCTGCAGGATTGGAATTTATTATTTGTTATTTATTGTGTGGGTCACCAACCCCTGATAAAACATCCTATGACCATATGAATACATTCATATTCCGTAGAGGAATGCCCCAGGTGCATTCTTCCCCACACCTCCCCCGAGCACTGACACCCTGCACAAATGACCCTCCCTTACCATAGTTGCCAAAAGAATACTCTCACCATTTTACTTTCAACCAAAGTCCATTATTTCCCCAGAGTTCATCTCTTCCTTCCTCCAGCCATCCCCTAAGTTTGATGGATAACTGAACCCACTGCCCAAACCCTGCTCACACTCATACTACAGTATCACAACCCCACTTAAACCTCTGCACCACAATTACCTCCATCCACTGCCTAACCATCCCTATCCACCTTATCATAAGATTTGCCCAAATTGATTCTTGATTTATCACTCTCTACCCCTTTCTATCTCCTTGTAACTTATCTTCCAGACTCTATCTCTTTGAATCTGATCAATATACTTAGTTCATATTATTAAGATCATGTAATATTTGTTGTTCAGTCCACTCAACATATAGTCTCTGAGATTCATCCATGTTGTCACATGCATCAGTACTTCATTCCTTTTTATGGCTGCGTAATATTCCATTATATGTACATACCACATTTTTCTTATCCATTCATACTTTGATGGACATTTAGGTTGCTTCCAAATTTTGGTAATGATGAATAATGCCACAACATAAAAATGGTGTGCATATATCTGTTCATGTCTCTACTTTTAGTTCTTCTGGGTATATTCCTAGTAGTGGAACTGCAAGCTTATGTGGCAAATCTATAGTTAGCTTCCTGAGGAACCACCAGACTGCACTCCATATTGGCTGCACCATTCTACATTTCTAACAGCACTGGTTACATGTTCCTATTCTTCCACATCATCTCCAAAATTTGCAGTTTTCCATTTTTTAATAGCAGACTAATATATGAAAGAAGATCTTTCATTCTGTTTTTGATCCCAAATATCTTATCCTTTTGAATAGGCTACATTTTCACTTTCTTGAAAAAATCCTTTGAAGCACAGAAAGTTTTTTTTAAATGTTTGTGCTCTTTATTATTAGACAAAAGTGGAGGAGCCTATGTAGTAGTAGTAAATCCAGTTAAGAGAGTGCTATAACAGTCAGAGGGAAAATAAATGTTCAGAAGTAAGAGTGAGCAACTGTGCAGAAGGCTGCTGAGAAATCAAGCAGATTAAGGCTGGAAGACTGGATACCCTGGGAAGAATTGTTGGGGTGGTTTGGCAGGGATGGAACCTTGAATGCAGCTGAGTGAGAAATGAGTAGTTTGGGAAGAAATGGAGAAAGTGAATGTAAGAAAATCTTACAAGAATTTTGTATGTGAAGACTATAAGTGAAACAGAAATACATGAAGGATAGAACTAGGCAGAGTTTCCCCTCCTTTTTATCCTTGTTAGGCCCAGCAGGATTAGATATCCTTATTTGTAAACACAATCCATCCCATGCATATCTCTGCAAGGAAACCTTCCACTGAATCTATATTATCAGATTGCCTATCATTCTCATCTAGAAACATCCTGAAGAGAGTGAGTATGTATATATATATTTCACATACTTAGCAGGAAATTATTTGGTGACAATTTAATTATTACTATAAATTAATGAATGAATAAGTGAATAACTGAGTAATCAGGTTTTCTCTTCAAAACAATTTTCAAAGCAACACTTGATATTAGTCACAATTGTTGATGGCTAGACTTTAAATCGCTACTTGTTATTCTTCAGGAACATGTTTTCCATGTTTTTGAGCCTCAGTTTTCCCTAGTATATAACTTCAAATCGTCCTGAATTTTAAAGAACAAAGGTTCCAGTGAGATATTAACTTGACTTAAAGAAAGTTATCTGTGATATAGATTCACATAACAAATTTCCTCATAGTATATATGCTTTCAATTTCTTCTCATTAATATTGATCAAATATAAAAGGATGATCTTTTATGTTTTGTTTTCCTTACTTGTGTAAAATTAAATGGCATAAATCTGAAGGTAAAAAAAAAAAGTGTCTACCTATGATTTCTGGTAGTAAGAAATGGTTTCATAAACTTTACATCCAAAGCACGAGCAACAAGACAAGAATAGTGATAAATGCGACCTCTTCAAAATGAAAATTTTATGCTTCAAAGGAGTTTATCAAAAAAAGGGAAAATATTATCTATTCAATGGTAGAAAATATTTGGGACCACCTGTCTGATAAGGACTTAATATCCGGCATATATTAAGAAAGCTTAAATCTCAAAAATAAGAAGAAAAACAACTCATTTTTTAAAATGGGCAAGAGATTTGAATAGAAATTTTTCTAAAGAGGAAATTATAAATGGCTAAAAAGCACATAAAAGATACTCAACATCACTATTAAGGATGTGCAAATCAAAACTACAATAACATATCATCTTAC
>JAKSZT010032955.1:0-10886 GCA_026826555.1 Tolypeutes matacus
GATCAGGGTGGGTCTCCCAAGTCTGGGAGAAATGGGAACTCATGAATCAGTGGCTGTACTTTGGGTGTGGCCGTCATTTAGCAAAATTTTGTGCTGACAACCATTGCATTGTTCCCTAGAATGGTCCAAGAAGAACTTGAAGTGGTACGCTTCGTGCAAATAATGACTCCCAGGAGAAAATTTCAATGAAACTTTTATTACCATAGGTAAAAGAAACAACAATGATAAACTTACATGCAAGAGACAAACATAAGGAAATTCAGGGGAAAAAAACAAAAAACAAAACAAAATATAATTAGTGGATTGGAACATTCAAAAAATGGGGAAAAAAGCAAAAGAAATGCCTTTAAATATATATATATATATATTCTTTTTTTTCCCTTTTATCATTGTGTTATCGGATGTCCAGTGTGCCATGACATCTTCCCCCTCTCAATCCCCATTGTCTCCAAAATTTTTATTGAATTTTCAAAGACGTTTTAGGTCATAGCAAACTCACATATGGAGTACCGGAGACTCCCAGATACAAGACCAGCCCCCTTCCCCTCCCCATATTAAACCCCCCTTTTCTTTTTTAGATGTTAGCATTTTTATAACTGTTATACAGATAACAAAATATAGCAACTAAACATTGTCAATGATTTACAGTAAATTTTACAATTTAGATGATACAGTTTAATAATTTTGATGATATTTACCATGTCCTGTGTCCATTACTGTAAGGTGATGAAAAACCTTTCCCATGACCACCAAACACAAAATTAGATCTTGACTGTTCGCTCCCCCCCATCCCCCCAGGGCACATGAAACCACCTTATCCCGACCCATGGATTGTCAAGATTCACAGTTACATGCAATGGGAATTTGAACCTGCCCTTCCTAATCCACCCACCCACCAGCGCAGCACAACCATACCCTGGAACACCACCACCCATCTGCCCCAACCTCCAACATGCAACCACACTCTATCCCTTTATCATAGATTATGTCCATATGGGTGTTGGCTCAAAGTCTGCTCTTCTCTTACTCTCCCTTGTTAACCTATCTTTCAGAAAATAGTTCTCAGAGACTGCTCACTTTCCTCATTTCAGATAAGTGAAGTCATATACAGTACATCCTTCAGTGCCTGGCTTGCTTCACTCCACATAAGGTCTTCAATATTCATCCATGTTATTCCATGTGTTAGCACTTTATTCCTTCTTAAAGCTGAGTAATATTCCACTGTATGTATGTACCACATTTTGCTTATCCATTAGTCTGTTGATGGGCACCGAGACGGATTCCAACTTTTGGCAATGGTGAACAATGCCGCTGCGAACATTGGTGTGCATATATCTGTTTGTGTCTTTGCTTTCAGTCCTTCTGGGTATATACCCAGCAGTGGAATTGCTGGATAATATGGAAGATCTATTGTTAGTTTTCTGAGGTACCGCCAAACTGTCCTCCACAGTGGCTGGACCATACCGCAGTCTCACCAGCAGTGGACGAGGGTTCCCATTCCTCCACATCCTCTCCAACATTTAGTGTCTGTTGTTTTTTTAATAGCTGCCATTCTGATGAGTGTAAGATGGTATCTCATTGTAGTTTTGATTTGCATTTCCCTGACATCAAGTGATGTTGAGCAGTTTTTCATGTGCTTTTTATCCAATTGTGTTTCTTCCTTGGAGAAGTGTCTTTTCAGGTCACTTGTCCATTTTTTAAATGGGTTGTTTGTCTTTTTATTTTCAAGGTGCACGATTTCTATATATAAGCAGGATACTGGGCTCCTATCAGATATATGGTTGCCAAATATTTTCTCCCATTGGATAGGCTGCCTTTTTATTTTCTGAATAACATCCTTTGAGGTGCAGAAATTTTTCATTTTGATGAGATCCCATTCATCTATTTTTTTCTCTTGCTGCTCATGCTTTTCTAGGAAGTTCATGAAAGCATTTCTTATTACAAGGTCCTGTAGATGCTTCCCTACATTTTCTTCCAAGGTTTTTATGGTTTTGTCTCTTATAATTAGATCTTTGGTCCATCTTGAGTTGATTTTTGTATAAGGTGTGAGATGGTATTCTTCTCTCATTCTTTTGGATATGGATATCCAGTTCTCCAAGCACCAATTGTTAAAGAGGCCATTCTTTCCCAACTGAGTGGGCTTCATGGCCTTGTCAAATATCAGATAACACTATATGTGAGGATCTATATCAGAACTCTCAATTCAGTTCCATTGTTCAGTAGGTCTATCCTTGTGCCAGTACCATGCAGTTTTGATCACTGTAGCTTTGTAGTATGTTTTAAAGTCAGGTAGTGTGATACCTCCAACTTCATTTTTCTTTTTCAATATGTCTTTGGCAATTCGGGGCCTCTTGCCTCTCCAAATATATTTTGTGGTTAGTTTTTCCAGTTCCTTAAAAAATACGGTATTGACTTTTATTGGGATTGCATTGAATCTGTAGATTAGTTTGGGTAGGATAGACGTCTTAATGATGTTTATTCTTCCTATCCATGAACAGGGAATATTTTTCCATTTATTTAAGTCTTCTTTGATTTCCTTTAACAGTGTTGTGTAGTTTTCTGTATATAAGTCCTTTACATCTTTAGTTAAATTTATCCCTAGTTATTTGATTCTTTTAGTTAATATTGTAAATGGTATTTTTTTCCTGATTTCCTCCTCAGTTTGCTCGTTATTGGTGTACAGAAATGCTATTGATTTTTGAGCTTTGATTTTATAGCCTGCAACATTACTGAACTCCTTAATAAGTTCTAGAAGACTTGTAGATTTCTCAGGGCTTTCTATATATAAGCTCATGCCATCTGCAAATAATGAAATTTTTACTTCTTCTTTTCCAATCTGGATGCCTTTTATGACCTTTTAATTCCTCAGTACTTGCGCAAGTACTTCTGAGACAATGTTCAATAGGAGTGGTGATACTGGGCATCCTAGTCTAGTTCCCGATGTCAGAGGGAAAGCTTTTAGGATTTCACCGTTGAAAATGATGTTAGCTTTGTGTTTTCCATATATACCCTTTATCATATTCAGTAAGTTTCCTTTTACTCCTATCTTTTGTAATGTTTTTATGAGGAGAGAGTGCTGTATTTTGTTGTATGCTTTTTCTGCATCTGTAGAGATGATCATGTGATTTTTTTTTCTTTCAATCTGTTTATGTGGTGTATTACATTGATTGATTTTCTTATATTGAACCATTCTTGCATACCCTGGATGAAACCCATTTGGTCATCGTGTATAATCCTTTTGATATGTTGTTGAATGCGATTAGCAAGTATTTTGTTAAGGATTTTAGCATCTAGGTTCATTAGAGAAATTGCTCTCTAATTTTCCTTTCTTGTGGTATATTTATTTGGTTTTGGTATTAGGATAATGTTGGCATCATAGAATGAGTTAGGGAATATTCCTTCTACTTCTAGATTTTGGAAGAGCTTAAGTAGAATTGGTGTTAGCTCTTTCCAGAATGTTTTGTAGAATTCAGCTGTGAAGCCATCTGGTATTTTTGACAGACACTGTCCCTGCACTCAGAGGACTATTGTTGCTCCCTTGGAGACTGTGGCAGAGCTCTCCAGGCTAGGAACTCAGATTCCCTCATTTATTATGTGAATGTCCACAGCATTAGCTTTAGCAATAACACCAACGGAATGACTAACATTAGGCTAGTGACACTAATAAATAGTATGGGAAACCCAGAAATTCCTGGGACCTAGTGCTGACAAGAACAGATGTGAGATTTTGAGGTATTGCGATTTTGCAGAAAACCTCAGAGGGTACAGATGTCAAAAGTTCTCAGACTAATTAAATATTAAATTTTCAACACATTTTTAACAGAGGTGAAAATGATGCAGACCTCTTCAATCCCAGAAGATAACCAAGCAGTTAGATGGGAAGACCTATTGAACAACCGAAGAAGCTTGAATGTAACACGTGTTCACTGCAGTTCCCCCAAGCCAGAGAGGGAATGTTCTGTTTGGGAACCAAACTCTCAGAGCCCCAATGAAAACCATCATCATAGGTTCTTGATCAGCAAAGAGGAAAGGGAGAGAGTCCTGCTCAGCACTCACAGCCTCAGTTAGTTATGTGAGTCCCTCTAGCAGGTCTTCACTGTGGATTAAGCAGCAGGAAGTCCATCTTGTCCTGTGGTGCTAACAACCCTCTAACTGGACACATGTAGAGAGTGGTGTGGCCTTCACATGGTCACATCCATGCTCCTTGTGCTCCATGCTCACTCTTCTTGAGTGAGGCCTCAACGTGACCAGGCATCTGGGGAGGGTGCTGAGGGAAGTGAGCACTTTGCCTTTATGCAAAGGGTGAGGGGAAATGCCCCACACAGTAATGTTGCAGATACAAATTAATATCTTCAATTCAACCACTTTGTATAATTTCATTGTGTACTATTTTCAAAATTTATTTTAAATTATAACCAAAATTATAACCAAATTATCCCTGCAAAGAGTACAAAAATAATTTATGTCTGTTATGGCAAACAGTCTTCTCTAGCCTCAACCTGCATTCCCCCTTGTTCAGTATTACTGTTTTGCAGATACTTTTGGGTACAAATTCCTATTTGTAAATACATGCATTCTCATTTCATCCATCACACACCCTATCACACATATGAGAAAAATATTGGTAACAACTTAAGAATATAAATATTCTAACTTCTTAAAATATTTGAAAGCAGAAGTATTTCACCTAATTATGAAAGGATCATTTATGACTTGAAATAATAATGAAAATTAGAGTGAAGTAGAAAGCAGGCCACTGTAGTTCAGGGGCTGTTAAAGTTGAATCTGCAGGCAGGATCATCCCACACACCATATCCATGGGATATAAGCCCTCTCTCACTTGGAGGTGGAGTGGACATCACCATCCCAGTCGCCTCAGGATTGTGGGAAGAACTATGGACTATAGTGGACTTGATGGTATTCTGTTGTAAACATATTGTGAATCTAGCAATGGAAGAAATTATAACAGTGAGGTGGAGCCAGTGGTCACTGGACACTTTCGGGGCAGGGAAGAGTTGATCAGTTGAAATACAGGGGCTTCTTTGCGATTTGGAGGTTGTCCTGAGTACCATTGTGGCAATGGATGTAGGCCATTTTAAGTCAGCAGACACCACTCGGAACTGTGTGGGAGAGAGTGTTGTCTACGGTGTGAACTGTGGTCTATGGTTGGTGGCAAGGCCCCAGGATGTGTAAGTCCATTGTGGGTGGTGGGCCACACTTGTGGGAGATATTTGTGTGGGATGTGGAGGGAGGTGTGGGAGGTGGGCAACATGGGAATCCCAGTGAGGTCTGTGTAATATTTTGGGTATTTAAGCACCTCTTAAAATATATTTATATATATATATAAATAAATAACATTTTTGTAAGCAAATGCACATATATGCATATATATTTATATATCATTTTGCAAATGTTGGTATGTATTGTGAAAATTTTGATTTTTACCCACAATAAAAAAAAAGAAAAAAAAAAGCTAATGCTGTAATGTGAATTTTGACTTTTCCTTCCTGAGACCAACAGGTTTCATCTAGGCATTGCTCTTCCTTTAGCTGCCCCAAGATTGGAGAAGATGAATGTAGAACTGTGAGCAGGAGACCTGATTCTGTGCCTGAATCCAGGAGGGGAACAGTAAGAGCAGCCACCTCAGATTGTCCCTGCAGGAGGTCAAGGGAAGGAGGAATGGGCAAAAGGAGCAGGAGCAGGAAGTCTCCTCCCTGTGCCCTGACACATCTGCTGCACCAGACTCCAGGTCCCATGCTTTCATTTGCCCCTGACCACCTGGCCAAACCCTGCCTGAGGCAGGTACATCATACTGGGGCATCTGTGACTTAGAGTAGTCTGCAAACCATGTGCCTACCCTGCCTGACTCACTGTCTTGCAGGACTTGATGGCTAAGATCACTTCCCCCTCCATCTTACCAGTAGCCATTCTCACCTAGACTGGAGACATCCAAAGTTTAAAGGTGAATTCACTGGGCAGTGCATCACTCAACCATTTGGGAACACGGCAGGTCTGCAAAGCTGTGTCCCTAGCTGTTTCAATTGACCAAGTGTTGCCTTTGCAAAGAAATTGGTTGGCTTTTATTAGAATTTATTAGGGTTAAAGCTTACAGTTCTGAGGCTGTAAAAATGTCCAAATCAAGGCATCAACAAAAATGCTGCCTTAAAAAGGGTCAGCTGCTGCTAGACTCCTGCCAAGGCAAAATGTTGCACCTGCCTGTCTCTTTCTGCCTTCTCCTCTAAACTCACTTTATCCCAGAGTTCAGTAGTGGGTCATAAGACACAATTTTTCACACCTCTCCCTTCTCCTCTGGCCTGGATGTCTTCAACTTCAAGATGCTCCATGAGTACAGCCTCTCCATCACACTCTCAGGGTTAATGTGTCTCTCCATAGCTGTAGGAGATCCTGTAGCCCTCTCTTACATGTCATGGTAAACAGGGCAAAACTCTTTTTCTCTGTGTTCCATGTATGTAGGATTTCAACACAATGATTGGAGTCCATCGAGTTGCCTGAAATCTAACCAGAGGCCCTTAAATAAACTAAAGCATTCTAACACAAAGTGACCTAATCAAAAGTTACCTTATCTTAACTCCAATTTTCTTTATTATTTAAAATCAGAAATTATCCTTTCATAATTAGATGATATACCTCTAATCTCAAGTATTTTAAGAAATTAGAACATTTATTTATATTTTTATGTTGTACTCAAATATTTTTCTCATATGTGATAAGCTATGGGATCAACGAAACTAGAGAATGCATGTATTTACAAACAGAAATGTGTACCCAAAATAATCTGCCAATGCAGATAATTGTGAAGAAAGAGGAATGGTGATTGAGGCTAGAGAAGGAATTTTATTGTTTGCCATAAGAGACATAAGTTACTTTTATACTATTGGCACAGATAATTTGGTTATGATTCAAAAGAAATTATGAAAATAGTACACAATGAAATCATACAAAGTGGTTGATTTGATGATGGTGATTTATTTCTGCAATGTTACTGGAGGGGGGCACTTCTCCTCACCCTTTGCAAATACAGTTGCCCATTAAGGAAAACTGCTCTCTTCCCTGGGCACCTTCCTCTCTGCCTGGATTGGTGGAGGCCACCCTCAGCAAAAGTGAGCACAGAGCACAAGGAGCATGGACATGACTCTGTGAAGGGCACACTGCAATCTACACGTGTCTGGTTAGAGGGCTGTTAAAACCAAAGGAAAAGACGGTCTTCCTGCTGCTTACTCCCCAGTGAAGACCGGCCGGAGTGACTCATATCACTACCTGAGGCTGTGAGTGCTGAGCAGGGCTTTCTCCCTGTCCTCCTTTGTGGTCATAGAACATATGATGATGGTTTTCATTGGGGCTCTGAGAGATTGGTTCCAAAAAAGGACATTCCCTCTCTGGATTGGGGGAACTGCAGTGAACACGTGTTACATTCCACCTTCTCCAGTAACTGTTCATCAGTTTCTTCCCATCCAACACCTCCTTTCTCTTCTGGGATTGAGGAAGGCTGCATCATTTCAACACTGTTAGGAATCTGTTGAAAATTTTATATTTAATTAATCACCTAAATATCTGGCATCGGGACCATCTGAGTTTTCCTGCAAACATTGCGCTCTCTCATAACCTTACTTCTATTCTTGTCAGCCCTAGGTCCAGAACTTTCTGGGATTTCTGTACTATTCATTAGAGTCACTCGCCTAATGTTGCTCATTCTAGTGATGTTATTGCTGTATCCAATGCTGTACTGTGAATTTTGACATTTCGATCCTGTCATCAACTTTTTTCATCTTGGCATTGCTCTTTCTTACCTGCCCCCAGATTGGAGAAGGTGAACGTAGAACTGGAAGTAGGAGACATGAGTCTGTGCCTGAAAACCAGGAGGGGTACAGTAAGAGCAGCCTCCTCATAGGGTCAACGCTGGAGGCCAAGGGAAGGAGGGAATGGCAAAGGAAGCAGGAGCAGGTAGTCTCCTGTCTGTGCCCTGACTCCTCTGTCCACCAGTGCCCAGGTCCCATGATTTAATCTCACCCTGTACACCTGGCCCACACCTGCCTGAGGCAGGTACATCACACTGGGGCATCTGTGATTTTATATTAGTCCCTGAACCATGTGAATCCCCTGCCTGACTCCCTATCTTGCAGGTCTTGCTGAACAAGAGCACTTCCCCATCCATCTTACCAGTAAACATTCCTGCATAGTGTGGAGACACCCACAGTTTACAGGTGAATTCCCTGGCAGCAGCATCACAGTGCCATTTGGGAACAGGGCAGCTCTCCAAACCTTTGTCCTTAGCTCTTTGATTTTGCCAAGCGCTGCCAAAGCAAAATACCAGAAACTGTTTGGCCTTTATTGGAATTTATTAGGGTTAAAGCTTACAGTTCTGTGGCTGTAAAAATGTCAAAATCCAATCATCATTTAAAATGCTGTCTTAACAAGGGTCAGCTGCTGGGCTCATGCCAAGGCAAAATGTTGGGCCTGCCTTTCTCTCTCTGCCTTCTCCTCGAAACTCACTTTCTCACTGAGGTCAGCAGTGGGCCTTCAGATGCAATTGATGACACCTCTCCCTTCTCCTCTGACCTGGATGTCTTCTGTTTCAAGATGTCCCATTTCTCCCACCTCTGGCCTCTCCATCAGCCTCTCAGGGTTTCTGTGTCTCTCCACACTTGTAGGATATCCGGGAGACACCTCTCATATGGCAGGGTAAACATGAGAGCACTCTTTCTCTGTGTGGTCCATGTATGTAGGACTTCAGAACAATGATTGCGTCCATCCTTGTGCCTGAAATCTAATCAGAGAACATTAACTAAATGAAAGCAATCTTACAAAAAGTGACTAATCAAAAAGACCCTTATCTGAATCTAACCAAACTGTTCTACATACAAAAGGCTTACACAAACAGCAATGGGTTAGTAGGAACATACTATTCTGGGGTCCATACAAGATTCAAACAAGGTCATTAACCCCAGGCACAGAGATCAGGGTGGGTCTCCCAAGTCTGGGAGAAATGGGAACTCATGAATCAGTGGCTGTACTTTGGGTGTGGCCGTCATTTAGCAAAATTTTGTGCTGACAACCATTGCATTGTTCCCTAGAATGGTCCAAGAAGAACTTGAAGTGGTACGCTTCGTGCAAATAATGACTCCCAGGAGAAAATTTCAATGAAACTTTTATTACCATAGGTAAAAGAAACAACAATGATAAACTTACATGCAAGAGACAAACATAAGGAAATTCAGGGGAAAAAAACAAAAAACAAAACAAAATATAATTAGTGGATTGGAACATTCAAAAAATGGGGAAAAAAGCAAAAGAAATGCCTTTAAATATATATATATATATATTCTTTTTTTTCCCTTTTATCATTGTGTTATCGGATGTCCAGTGTGCCATGACATCTTCCCCCTCTCAATCCCCATTGTCTCCAAAATTTTTATTGAATTTTCAAAGACGTTTTAGGTCATAGCAAACTCACATATGGAGTACCGGAGACTCCCAGATACAAGACCAGCCCCCTTCCCCTCCCCATATTAAACCCCCCTTTTCTTTTTTAGATGTTAGCATTTTTATAACTGTTATACAGATAACAAAATATAGCAACTAAACATTGTCAATGATTTACAGTAAATTTTACAATTTAGATGATACAGTTTAATAATTTTGATGATATTTACCATGTCCTGTGTCCATTACTGTAAGGTGATGAAAAACCTTTCCCATGACCACCAAACACAAAATTAGATCTTGACTGTTCGCTCCCCCCCATCCCCCCAGGGCACATGAAACCACCTTATCCCGACCCATGGATTGTCAAGATTCACAGTTACATGCAATGGGAATTTGAACCTGCCCTTCCTAATCCACCCACCCACCAGCGCAGCACAACCATACCCTGGAACACCACCACCCATCTGCCCCAACCTCCAACATGCAACCACACTCTATCCCTTTATCATAGATTATGTCCATATGGGTGTTGGCTCAAAGTCTGCTCTTCTCTTACTCTCCCTTGTTAACCTATCTTTCAGAAAATAGTTCTCAGAGACTGCTCACTTTCCTCATTTCAGATAAGTGAAGTCATATACAGTACATCCTTCAGTGCCTGGCTTGCTTCACTCCACATAAGGTCTTCAATATTCATCCATGTTATTCCATGTGTTAGCACTTTATTCCTTCTTAAAGCTGAGTAATATTCCACTGTATGTATGTACCACATTTTGCTTATCCATTAGTCTGTTGATGGGCACCGAGACGGATTCCAACTTTTGGCAATGGTGAACAATGCCGCTGCGAACATTGGTGTGCATATATCTGTTTGTGTCTTTGCTTTCAGTCCTTCTGGGTATATACCCAGCAGTGGAATTGCTGGATAATATGGAAGATCTATTGTTAGTTTTCTGAGGTACCGCCAAACTGTCCTCCACAGTGGCTGGACCATACCGCAGTCTCACCAGCAGTGGACGAGGGTTCCCATTCCTCCACATCCTCTCCAACATTTAGTGTCTGTTGTTTTTTTAATAGCTGCCATTCTGATGAGTGTAAGATGGTATCTCATTGTAGTTTTGATTTGCATTTCCCTGACATCAAGTGATGTTGAGCAGTTTTTCATGTGCTTTTTATCCAATTGTGTTTCTTCCTTGGAGAAGTGTCTTTTCAGGTCACTTGTCCATTTTTTAAATGGGTTGTTTGTCTTTTTATTTTCAAGGTGCACGATTTCTATATATAAGCAGGATACTGGGCTCCTATCAGATATATGGTTGCCAAATATTTTCTCCCATTGGATAGGCTGCCTTTTTATTTTCTGAATAACATCCTTTGAGGTGCAGAAATTTTTCATTTTGATGAGATCCCATTCATCTATTTTTTTCTCTTGCTGCTCATGCTTTTCT
>JAKSZT010032967.1:0-17991 GCA_026826555.1 Tolypeutes matacus
AGAACCATAAGGCTTCTAGAAGGAAATGTAGGAAAATATCCTCAAGACCTGGTGGTAGGTGGTGGATTCTTAAAGGATGTAAGAGGAGGACTGAGATGAACTACTGATATTTAATGTAGGTAGAAGTTTTAATTAGCTTTACTACAAAAGTGTGGAAATGTACAGAGTTGATGGTAACACATTACAGAGGGTAACAGCCAGTTTATAAATGAGGATGTGGCTGAAAATGTTAGTCTAGGTATGTAAATGCCAATTGATGGAAAGCTAGAGAATAATCTAGGGAATGAATAGCACAGTAAACCCAGAGGTGGATGAGAATAGTGGTTGATGATACAGATGGAAGAATATCCTTTGTGAGCTAGAGCAGATGTACATCAGTTTTGTATGGTGGAGGGAATGTGGAGAAGCATGGGGAAAATACAACTGGAGTAACCTATGGAGTGTGGTTAACAGTAATAATGTAATATTCTTGCATCTATGCCAAAGATGCACTGTGTTGATAATGGGGGAGTATGGAAAATCTGTGTCAAATGTATGCTGTGGACCTGGTAATAATCAGATGATATTATCTCATAATCTGTAACAAATGTTTCACCACAGTGTGGTGTGTTGATAGAGGGGTGTTGTTTGGGAATTCTGCACATGTGCATGACTGTTTTGTAAGTTTATAACTTTTGTCATAAAAATATATTTAAAAATAATAATATGGTGGGTTGGGGGGAAAATACACCAAATGTAAGATAAGGACTATAATTAGTAGTAAGATTTTGAAACTATTCTTTTATAATTTGAACAAATGTCTCACGACAATGCAACGTGTTGGTGGAGGGTTGATGTATGGGACACTGTATGATGTTATGAATGTTTGCTTTGTAAGTTCACAACTTTTGCTATACATTTATTGTTTAGGTATGTTCATGTATAAATGATATAAATAATAATAGGGTGGGTTGGGGGGAAATACTTTGGTTAGTAGTAATATTTTGAGGATGCTCTTTGATCATTAGTTAAAATTATTTCATAACAAAGCAAGATTTGGGTGGTAGGGTGAGGTATGAGAGCCCTATATATCTTATGTATATTTGTTTTTTAAGTTCACAACTATTACTATACATTTATTGTTTATGTATGTTCATGTATGAGTGATATATTTCAATAAATTAAATAAATAAGTAAATAAATAAAAAATAAAACAAAGAAACAAACAAAAAACCTACAGCTCATATTGTATTCAATGGTGTAAGACTGAAAGCTTTCCTACTGAGATAAGGAACAAGACAAAGATGCCACCTGTCTCCACTGTTATTCAATATTGTGTTAGAAGTTCTAGGTTAAGCAATTTGGCAGGCTAAAACAAAGGTATCCATATAGGAAGGGAGAAGTAAAACATTCTCTATTTGCTGATGATATGATCCCCTACAAAATCCTGAAAAATCCACAGGAAAACCACTATAACTAATAGACAATTTCAACAAACTTGTGGGATACAAGCCTAATATGCAAGAAGTCACTAGCATTTTTATATACTACAAATGAGCAAGTTGAGAAGGAAGTGAGAAAAACTTCCATTTACATTAATGACCAAAAGAATCACATATTTAGGAAAAGTTAACCAAGGACATAAAAAACTTATATTTAGAAACCTACAAAATATTGCTGAAAGAAATCAAAGAAGACCCAAATAAACAGAAGGACATTCCATGTTTTTGGATTGGAAGACTAAATATCATGAAGATGTCAATTCTATCAAACTGATTTTCAAATACAATATGATCTTGGAGAAAACAGCATTGGTTTTCCTTTTTTTTTTTTTTTTTTAGACTTGAAAAGCCAATTATCAAAGTTGTCTGGAAGAATAAATGCCTCTGAGTATTAAAAAATATATTTAAAAAGAAGAATGTTCTAAGACTCTCTCTTCCCATCTTTAAAGCATATTACTTAGTCACATTGGTAAAAACAACATAGTACTGGCATAAATTTAGATAGATTCATCTATGGAATTGAATAGAGTTATGAAATAGCCACTCACATCTATGGTCAAGTGAGCTTTTTTTTTAATTTTAAAGAATTTCACTGAAGGTTATCATGCATATATGAACATACATAAACAGTAGAAAGTAGTAAAATTTGTGAACTTACATAACAAACATGTATAGCATAAAGGTCTCCCATTTTCCCATGAAAAACTTCCATTGTTGTGGAATATTTGTTACATATGATAAAAGAGCATCATCAAATTATTACTACTAATTATAGTCCATATCATGCATTTGGTGTCCTTTACCTCAAATCCACCCTATTATTAATGCCCAGTATGACATATTCATTATAGTTCATGAGACCATTCTCATATTTGTTCTGTTAACCACAGTTTATCATCCACAACAGGATTCACTGTGGTATATAGCTTCATGCCTTGAACGATCCATTCAAAGTGGTTCTCATTTTCATCACAGAGTTGCACTATCCTCACCTCCATCAATTTTATAATATTTTCATTACCCTAGAAGGAGAAATTCCACACCTTCTTATATTCCACTATCGTTAACTTTAAAATTGATATAGTATCTTTTATCTGTTGTTGCAGAGATATTACAATATTATGGTTAACTATTGTCCATAAGTTACATTAGTTGTTATTTCCCATCTAGGACCATATTCCTAAAAATTTGTAATAGTAGAACATTCTTAGGTTTATATTATTAACCTTAGTCCTCTTCCTTCAACAAAATCAGGATGCTATACAATTACTAGATTATCTCAAGTTTCAATTCAACTGAAATTTATATCCCTAGAATACCCCTTTCAGCCACAATCACATTTATTATTCAACAGTATTTATACTTAATATAATATTTTACTATCAACTCAATTCATTTCCCCACTTTTAAAATAAACCTTACTAAAAATTCCACATATATTAAGCAGTAGCTCCTATTCTCAATGAACATTTTATCTCCTAGTTACATGTACTATAAAATTTACCTCCATGAGCATTCTCATTGTCTTTAGTTCATATTAGTGAGATCATAAAATTTTAGTCCATTGTGCCTGGCTTATTTCACTCAGCATAATTTTTTAAAAATGGATGTAAGACCTAAATATATAATCTATAATCATAAAACTCTGAGAAGGAAATACAGGAAAACAACTTCAAGAACTTGTGGTAGGTGGTGATTTCTTCAACCCTAAACACAAATCATAAGCAAAAAAAGAAAAATAAAAGATAAATGACATCTCCTCAAAATTAAACACTTTTTTCCTAAAAATGACCTACATTCCATCTATTCTATTCTGCCCTCCCCTGACCTGAGAACCTATGGTAATGACTAAATTTCAATTTTTTCAAGAATAAGATCCTTAGTTACATACCATAATATGGAGGTATTGACATATCAGTTTGTTTTCTTTTCTTAGGCACTATGTTCTTGAGGGTTTCTTTCCCTCTAATTGAGAACAAAGCAGGACTTCACAGGATAGGTGTTTGATATTTTCTTGTTTGTTATGAGGGTCTCTACCCACTGGTATAACACACTATGATACAATGAACACTGAGATATTCCATAGAAGCCTACCCTAGGTGTGGCCTGTCTCATATACTGCCCTACATTCAACACCGTACACCATTAACACTCCCCTGCCATTGTTTCCAGAAGAACATTCTCAACAGTGTAATTTTAAACTCAGACCTGGAAATCCACCAGAAATCACCTGCTCCTTCCCCTAGTTCATGAATATTCCAACTCAACACTCCCACCTTACTCTTCCTCACTGACCAGCAGCACTGAGCCCAATCTCATCACTGCACTACTGTCACACTCATCCACTGCTCAACTATACCCTTCCACCTTGATATAGATTTTGCTCATATGGGCATTGTTTCACCAACTTCTACTCTCTTTCTATCTCCTTTAAACCTATCTTCCAGGCTCTAGCTCTGTGAGTCTGTTCAAGATGCTTAATTTATATCAGAAAGGTCATGTAATATTTGTCCTTCAGTGCTTGGCTTACTTCACTCAACATAGGTCCTAAAGATTCATCTGTGTCATTCCATGTGTTAATTCTGCATTCCTTCTTACAGCTGAGTAATATTCCATGGTAGCTATATACCACAGTTTGTTTATCCATTCATCTGTTGATGGACATCTGCATTGCTTCCAACTTTTGGCAGTAGTGAATAATATCTCTATGAATATTGTTTTGCTTATATCTATTGTGTCACTGCATTCAATTCTTCTGGGTATATATCCAGCAGTGGTATTGCTGGATCACATGTCAAATTTAGGGAATTAGACTTGTTCAGCATCATCTTGCAATAATGGATACAGGCAACTTCAAATTTCATGAAAACATATAAAAATGTAAGATCCAAAATGTAAACCAAAGTGTAAAACATCGACGATGGTTAGCTGCAATGCTTCAATATTTGTACATTAATTGTAAGAAATGTACCATCTGCTTGTAAAATTTTATTAATAGGGGAGAGGGGAAAAAAGAGGGTGTTGGGTATATGGGTATAATTATCTTTTCTTATGAAATTGAAACTTAGCTTAGTATTATTTACTGCCTAATAGTTCCCTCCAGAAGGACTCCTTGTTGCTCAAATGTGACTTCTCTCTTAGCCAAACTCAGCATATAAACACAGTACCTTCCCCCAGCATGGGACATGATTCCTGGGGATGAACATCCCTGGCACCAAGGGATTATAACCAAGTGCCAACAAGTAATGCATCTGGAAAAATACTTTGACCAAAAGGGGAAAATGGTAAATGCAAATGAGTTTTTATGGCTAAGAGATTACAAATTGAGTTGGGAGTTCAATCCAGATGCTTTGCTTATGCAAGTTTCAGAAGGATCTCATTGACTGCCATAGTAAACAGTGCTTCAAATACCAGGGCTCCTGAAGGCCCTAGAGACATACAGAAACTATAAGCAGGACAGATAGTTCAAGAATTCAGCACCAGGTCAGTGGGCCTTACTTTGGAATTTATGTTCCAGAGTGTAAGTGTTAGATTCATTTATAGTTTCTCGACACATGGCTCTTCTGCCCATTTATTTGATCCCATAATTATCATTATACTTTATAAGTATATGTCCCAGAGACTTAATTCTTTGGTCCATCCATGTGCCAATTGAGCCCAGAATTTCAACAGAGTTGCAACACCTAGTCTCCAGTTCTTGAGACTCAACTAAGACAACTAACAAGGAGATAATGTTGGCCAATACCCATCCCAAGGAAGAGAGAGTATCTCCAACTGCAAGCAGGATAGTTCCATCCATCTCCTCCATGGGATCTAAGCTCTCTCTCAAATAGAATAAGAGTGGGCATCACCACCCCAAAATCCTCAAGAATGGGGAATGAACAGTGGAGTAAAGTAGACTTATTTTTATTCTACTATAGACTTATTATTCTAGCAATGGAAGAATGCTTATCATTGATATAAAGGCAGTGGTCACCAGAGGTTCTTAAGGATGAGAGAGGGAAGATTAAGTGTAATATGGGGCTTTTGGAGTTGTCATGCATGACATTTCAGTCGTGGATACAGGCCATTGTATAATTTCTCATAACCTACACAATTGTGCATGCTAGAGTGTAAAATATAGTGAAAACTGTAGTCCCTGGTTATTAGCAATGCTTCAATATGTGTTCATCAATTGTATCAAATATACCATACTAATGGTTAGTGTTTGAATGTGTGGGAGGGGGATGGATTAGTACATATGGCATCCCTTATATTTTTTATGTAATACTTATGTAATCTAAAACTTCTTTCAAAATAAAACAATTATTTTAATAAAGTTAACACTTCTGTGCTTCAAATAACTTTATCAAGAAATTCATAAGGCAGTCTACTCAATGGGAAGCAATATTTGGAAATTACATATCCTACAAGGGTTTTGAAGGAATGTTATATAAAGAGATCATACAACTCAATGATTAAAAGACAAGAAACCCAACTTAAAATGTGCAAACGCCCTGAGTAGACATTTTTTCAATGAGGAAATACAAATGGCAAAAAAGCACATGAAAAATGTACTACACCATTTTTATTATTGAATTGCAGATCAAAGCTATACCAAGTTATCATTTAACACCTTATAGAATGTCATTATTAAAATATTATGAGATGGAAAGTTAAAAACTGTAACATAGGACTGTATAAGATAGTAAAATCTCATGTAAAAAAAGCATGGGTGATATTGCATATACAAGACAGTTTTTACAAAATATAAATATATTAGAAAGTACGACAAAGAATTCTAACAATGTATGCTAGGTGAGGCATGGAGAGATTGAGAAATGATGAGTTTTCTTTGTTTTTGTTTATTATTACTGGAATAACGAAAAGTGCTCTGGGAGTGATTGGGGTCATGAATGCTCAAACGTGATCATACCAAATACCATTGATTGTACTCTTTGATTGGATTTATGCTTTATTTTTATGTATCAATAAAATTGAAAAAAAATAAAAAATTGTACGATTTACAATACTCAGTTTTAATGAAAGTATAAAGAAAAAGTAACTCATACATTTCTGGTGGGATGAATATTTTTGTAAAAATTTTGGAGTGTGTCAAATATTATTTTTTAATGGGTTAACAAAACTGTCAGTAAAAAAAACCCCAGAAACCTACAAATCCTGGAGGGGATGTGGAGGAATAGCAGCACTACTTCATTGTTTGCAGGAATATTGAATGGAGTAGCCTCTGTGGAAAACAGTGTGGTGGCTCCTCAGGAAGCTAAATATAGAACTGCTTATGATCCAGCAATCCCAATACTAGCAATATATTTAGAAGAACTGAAAGGAAGACTGGAACAGGCATTTGCACATCAATGTTCATAATGGCATTATTCACAATTGTTAAAAAGTGGAAATAAGCTAAGTGCCCAGTGTTAGTCTAACAAAGGGGTGTTGATGCAAAGTACCAGAGATCTGTTGGCTTTTATGAAGCGTATTTTTGTGGGATAAAAGCTTACAGTTATGAAGCCCTGAAAAACCCAACTCAAGGTTGCTTTATCCCCAGTCAATTGCTATGTGTTGAAGCTAGGTGGTCACTGATTTTTGCCTAGTCTCTCCTTCCCTGGCTCCCTCTTCCTCTTGAGGTTCTGTGGGCCCTTCTTCTTTCCAATATCTGTTATAGGCTATCATAGGGCGTATCTCAAAGGGCTTCCTATATTAGTCTCAAATCTCTTCCCAAGGCCAGCTGCAAAATATCAGGTGAATTGCTCATCTTTCTTCTTGTATCTTCTTTTTCTTTTTTTAATTTTTTGTTTTTTTTTTAATTTTTAAAGAAGGTTTAGATTACTTAAATATTACCTTAAAAATATCAGGTATTATATTCCCACATCAACAACATCCTTCATTAGTGTGGTACATTTGTTACAATTGAGAAACACATATTGAAGGATTGCTACTAACCATGGACTAACTAAAGTTTACATTGGATTCACACTAATCCTATTTTTTTCAAAAATACTTTTTTTAATTAAAAAAAAAAGATACTTAGATTACATAAATGTTAACATGAAAAATATAGGGATTCCCATATGCCCCACTCCCCACACCTGGGGTGGGGGAGGATCATTGGTGTGGGGTGTCAGTGATGAGGGATGCATGGAAGGAAGTTCATTTGAGTATACACAAAGGTATGTAAAAATGCTCAAATGTTCATGGAACATTGTCACACAATAACTGAGAGAACACTGAATTCCCATGCTGGAGAGCTCTGCCACATTTTGTAAGGGAGCAGATTCAGTCCCCCAAATGCAGGGGCATTGACTGGCAAAGGAGGATGATCCAGTGATGGGTCCTTGATATTGATGACTAGGCTTATAAGCCTTTGCTCTTGAAATTAAACTCAGCCTATTGTTATTCAGTGCCTAAGGGTTTCCTCTTGAAAGACTCCTTGTTGCTTAAATGTGGCCTCTCTCTAAGTCAAACTCAACATATGAATGCATTACCTTCCCCAAAGCATGGGTCATGGGGCATGACTCCTGGGAATGAGCATCCCTGGCACTGAGGGATTGCTACCAAGAAGCAACTAGCAATGCAACTGGAAAAAGACCTCAAATAAAAGGGGGGAAATGTAAAGAGAAATGAGTTTATATGGCTAAGAGACTTCAAAGTGAGTTGGATGGTAATCCCAGAGGAAACACTTACACACATCTCAGCGGGATCCCATAGACTTCCAAAGTGGATACTACCCCAAATAGTGGGGCTCCTGAGGGCGCTGGAGACACCCAAGTCCTATGGTCAGGACAGAGAGCTCCAGAGTTTGGTGCCTTGTCAGTGGGCCCTATTTTAGAGTTTGTGCTCCTGAAAGTGACAGAGTTGGACTCAATTATGTCTTCCCTACACATGTTTCTTCTGTCCCTTCTATTTAAACATGTACTTGGTGCTGGAGTTTGTAGGTGTATGTCCAGAGACTCGAGTGTTTGCAATGTCCATGTGCCATCTGAGCCTGGAACCTTGGCAGAGTTGCAATACCTACTCTACAGCTCATTGGACTCACCCAAGACAACTGGCAGGGAGATGATGATGGACAACGGCCATCCCAGGGAATGGAGAGAGTCTGCCACTGCAGGCAAGATAGTCCCATCCATCTTCTCCATAGTATATAAGCCTCTTCTCAATTGGAGATGGAGTGGATGTCACCATCTCAGAATCCTCAGGATTGGGGGAAGACCTATGGACTAGAGTGGACTTACTGGTATTCTACTATAGAATTACAACATTGATGTCGAGCCAGTTCCACTGGAGGGTATGAGGGCAGAGAGAGGGAAAAACAGTTATAATACAGGGGCTTTTTCAGGACTTGGGAATCATCCCAAATGACACTGCAATGACAGATATAGGCCATTTTACATCATTACATAACATGTAGGACTCTGTGGGAGAGAGTGTAGACTTAAATGTGAACTATGGTACGTGCTTAATAGCAAAGCCCCAGGATGCGTTTATCAATTGCAGTGAATGTGCCACACTAATGAAGGATGTTCTTGTGTCTTCTTCAGTGAGTCTCTATTTATCTTGGCCCATCAGCGGGTCAGGGACTCAACCTGAGTTATGCCTTAATGATGTAGCCCAAATGAAGCCCTAAATAGCTTTTAACCAAAGGCTCCTCACTGAATTTAACACAAAGTGTATGACACTCAGAGGAATAGATTAGTTTACAAACATAATATTTCTCTTTTTGAGATTCATAAATAATCTCAAACTGCCACATGCCCATTAGCCAATGAATAGATAAGCAAAATATAATATAGTCATACAATGCAATGCTAATCAGCTGTGAGGAGAAATGAAAGGGAAACACATGACAAAATGGATGAGCCTTGAAGATATTACATTGAGTGAAATAAGCCAGACACAAAAGGACAAATATTGTATGGTCTCACTGATATCAACTAAATACAATGAATAAACTTGTGGAGTTACTATAGTGTATAGGTCAGTAGGAGGCAGAATGTATGTTGAAAAGAGGAACTGATACTAAAAGTATGTAGAATGTTTAATAAGGTAGATTGTATAAATATGTGGAAATGCATAGTATTGATGGTAGCACATTTTAATGAGTATAACTAACACTCCTTATTTATAAATGCAATTGTGGATGAAAGATTTAGTCTAGGGAGGTTCTTGTTAATTGAAAGAAAGCTACAGGACAATCTAAGGATGATATAACATCATGATTTTGGTGGTAGATGAGGATTATGCTTAATAATATAAATACATGAATTTTCCTTTATTTCAAGATGTTAAGAATATGGTGATTCATGTGAAAAAATGCAACTAATGTAACTTATAGACAATAAGTAATGGTAATATTTTAAATTTTTTTTAGCAAACACAAAGAAAGAGCTATATCAATAAAAAATGCTTTTATGCAAATAAAGAGCCTTAGCCCAGGGGAAAAAAAAACTCAAAAGGTTGTGTTTAAAATCAATTATTTACATTGCCAATGATTCTGCAGTTTGAGTTCAAGGATCCAATTTCAATTTGAGTGACTCACATGGCTAAGAAGTTGATCTAAGCTCTCTGCTTGGAGCTCAGTATGCATTAAGTGCTAGGAGTCTCCATTTCTCCCCATGGGTTGCTTGGACTTTGTTGAAAACATGGTGGTTATGTAACTGTGCTGGTTAGTCTACTGTTAAGTCATCTTCATTCAGAAGAGGGAACATTGGAGACAATCAATCACTGATACTTAGCAAATCTGAAAGCCTGCTTGATAGTTGCTTTTTTCCATTTCCTTGGGTAAGATTCAGTAATAACCTCTTGGACTTGTTCTCAATGACCACTGATTCTGCTTTCTTAGTCACTCTTGCTAACTCATAGATAAACTCTGTTTCCAGCTGACTAGTCATACTAATCTGTTTAGTCTTTAATCCAGTCTGATAGTGCAAGCATTATGTGTTTTCTTGGAAGCTTATTTGGGTTCAGCTCATTAGACAAATGTCAGAATTAAGACCTGCCTTGAGATAAATCCTTCCCTACCACTATATACTTGTGAAGCTGTTCCACTATAATACCTTAAATATTCTTTTGAACTCATTTTTTGTGTGAGAATCTGCAAGGTTTGCTTTTAAGATTTAAAGAGGGTATTTTTCTATAGTAAGATTTTATAAGGCTCTGTCTAAAATTGTTGAGAAGTCTCAACACATGGTTTTGCCTCCTCATCTAGTATTTGATATAATGCGTTCTCAATGTGAGACTCTTTATAGAGAGAAACAACTTAATTTTTGAACCCAGAAACTCCTGGCTCCTTCCTACATATATATCTCCTGGCTCCTTCTTACATACATACATACATACATACATATATGTACATATATACTTACATATATATATATTCTTCTCCTCTCAGATTTAAATATAGGCCATGAAATGAAAAACCAGGTGGCATTTTCAATATTATGTCTAGAAATCTACTTAGCTAAGTTATTGTGTTCTTTCCCAAGAGTATCCTCATATCCTTTTGGTTTGTGTCTGCTCACAGTCTTTCTGAGTCCCTTGTGTATTCTGCCAGCCATCTGGTCCTACTGTAAGTATCATATTTTATTAGTATTAATTATGAGTATACACCTATTCCTGAAACCTAAATATGTTCAATCTATTATTCATGCACAGCAAGCCACTCTAATACTTAGTGACTTAAAACAACAGTGATCATTTATTTTGTCTAAGAGTAAGCATACAGAATGGAGACTTCTGCCCTGCAGGGTATACACTGGAGCAGTTCACCAGGGAGTTGGTAGATCCATCTTCAAGATGGCTCACAGACATGGCAGGAAACTGGTGCTGGTTGCCAGTTGTGAGCTGTTGTCTGGGGACCTCAGTTTCTATCCATGTAGTCCTCTCCAGAAACTGATTGGGCTTACTCATAGCATGGTGGCTTGGTTCTGGAGTAATTCAGTCATTAGAACAAGGATAAAATGCATGGAGTTTTATGAACTAGACTTGGAAATCACTTAAGAACATTTCTATAGTACATTGGACATAGATGTCAAAAGACCTAACAGCCCAAGTTCAATGGGAGGGGATGTGGATTCCAAATATTAATAAGGAGTAGCAAGGTTCCAGTGGAGATTGTGGACAGGTGTTATTTTGCAGTAATCTTTGGAAAATACAATCTGTTACAGATACCTTTGTCATTACACTCTTTAAATAATAGGGATTATTATTTAAATTAACTCTCAAAACTACTGAATACCACCCTTAAAAGATATGTAGGGACACTAAATAAGCAAGACTAGCCATTCTTTGCTACTAAGCTGTATAAAAAGTATGTATGATATATAACACCTGTGCTTTTACTATATTGTAGATTAGAGTTCATGATTTCATAAAGTAAGCTATGTTCAGAAATAATTTCATAAATATATATTTTTATTTATAAGTATATATTTGTCACTCATATATATTTACATAACTAATTTTTGAATTATGAATGGCTCGGTCATGTAACTGTCCAAGGTTGGGAGTGGACACTTCTTATTTTGTATGCATTAGAATGAATTATGATGGAAATTAATATTTGTGATGTCATGCATTCATATATATCTTCTCTAGTTTTACTCCAATTTAATTCATTTAATTTAGTGAAGAGAATGCTGCTCTGACATCAACTTTTACTCTAGCATTACAATGTAAAGGATGGAAAATGCCACACCCTGCAGCATATTGGGGGAAAACCCCTTTATTTGATGAAACTGTTGAGAGGCATTTTTTTTTTTAATCCTTGCAGAGCAGATATGCTATTTTTAAGTTAATATGGATAGTTGAATAAAAGAGATGTGGTATTTCACACATTGTTAAAATTCAGATGTCCAGAATTTGGGCAAGACTTTATTTTAATTACATTTCCTACATTTATAAACTCAGATCTCCTACAGAATAAAATGTGTAGGTCTTTTTGTTATTGAATTATAAATAAAATAAATCTGCATAGTTTTTATAGCACTGATCATAAGAGTTTTCAGAGGACATTTCATTCTTAACCCCAAAGACATGAAATCTACTTTCTTTGTAATACAGTATTTTTTTTTTAAGATTTTATTTATTTATTCATTTATCCCCCCCTTGCTGCTTGTGCTCGCTGGGTCAGCTAACCACGCCATGCGGGCGGGCTTGCCTTCACCAGGAGGCCCCGGGAACCGAACCCGGAGCCTCCCATATGGTAAACGGGAGCCCTACTGATTGAGCCACAGCCACTTCCCTGTAATACAGTATTATTTGTTTTCATCTGCATAAAAATTAAGGGCAAGTCAAATTCTATTAATTTTAACATGTGAAAAAGTTACTTGGCAGTGTTTGCTCTTAATTACAATTATAAGTAAACTTATCCTATGTTAATTATGTGGATAATTTCATCATGTGTTAATTCTGTTTTTAATTTGTGCTATTTTGTTCCTTTCATATATGGTATGCATATTTTCATAATAATTAAAATATATATAGTCAAATCTGCTTATTTTTTTGCTCAAGGTATTTTTTAAAAATCAGACTTAAAAAGCCTTCCCAAAAAGCATTTTGAAAAATATATATTTTAAATGCATTGTTCACAAAGGTTATTTTTGTTCAAATTTTATCTTACTTATTTGAAGTTATGATCTACATTGATTTTTCAAATTTACTATGTAATTATCGAATAATCTAACCCATTATCATTAATGATATTCATCATATATCAAACAATACAAATTATATGGCTGCTTTCTAATCTCTTGTGTGCTAGTATCTCAATCATTAATGCTAAGTTCATACCAAAAATAGTACCACAAGGTATGACAAGACAAATATAATTTCTAATTTATTTATCAAATATAAGATGAAAACTTATAGAAAAACAAAGCGGTAATATTGGCAAAGTGAGAGCAACAGAATTTGATAAAACACAATAAAATAAGTTAAATAGGAAAAATAAAATTTCATGTATGTAATTTTATGTAACCTGAATCCAATTTGGTTGCCACCATTTTGGCAATTTATTGCCCAATATTGCTATCACATAAAATGTTTCTCCAGCCACTTCCTAAAGGCCCCCTTGACTTCTTTATTCCTCACACTGTATGTAAGGGGGTTCAACACAGGTGTGAGGATGGTGTAAAAAGCTGAGACCACCGTGTCATGGTCCACAGAATGATAAGATTTGGGCCTCAAGTAGATGAACGTGAGGGTACCGTAAAATAGTCTGACAAAAGCTAAGTGAGATGAGCAGGTGGTAAAGACTTTCTTCTTGGCCTTAGTAGACTGCATACACAGCACAGCAGACAACATGTGACCAGAGGATATCAAAATGAAAGACAGAGGGATCAAGAGCATCAGGATGCAGTAAACATACATGAAAAACTCAAAGATCATGGTGTCATGACAGGCAAGGCACAAAAGTGATGGTGCCTCACAAAAGAAGTGATTGATTTTCCGGGACTGGCAAATAAGGGCAGCTCAAAGTGGCACCAGCACAAAAGCCCATCAACCCCTCCCAAAAGCCAGGAACCTGCTGTCATGAGTAAGCATAGCCTAAGATTCATTAGAATGGAGTAGTGCAGTGGGTGTCAGATGGCCACATAGCAGTTGTAGGGCATTGTTGCTAAGAGGGAGCACTCATCACCGCCCAGAGTGAGAAATAGGAAGATATGTGCTCCACAGCCAGTGGGAGAGATGAATCCATTGCCCATCAAGCAGTTGGATGCCATTTTCGGGACGATGGTCAAGACCACCATCATGTCCATAAGGGAAAGCTGGCTAAGCATGAAGTACACGGGCTGATGTAGTCTAGTGTTCACATGGATAAGGACAATCATTAGGGAGGTAATGAAGATCAAGAGCACCATGAAGAAGAGGAACAGGTGGGTTCCTGTGTGGTTGAAGAGCCCTAGAAGAATGAAGTTAATCCCTGTGGTGTCATTTGCATTCTCCATAGCTTTACTAATGCCTGGAAGACATACCAATGATTAAGAAATGAGATCTGTTTTACAGGAAGCTTGAGCATTTCCTTAAGAAAACTTGATCAAATGTCATGGGAAATCTGAGATCTGGAGGATTAATTATGTCTTTCATCTTTCACTTCCCAAGAAGATGTTTGCCTTAGCATCCTGCTTACCATTTCTGCTGTTATTACGTATTATTTTGTATTCATTTTCTGCTGTTATTATGTATTATTTTGTATGCAAGATTAATTGGATAACATTTACCTCTAGTAGTACAAATTAAAAGTCTATTGGGAAGCGGCTGTGGCTCAATCAGTGGGGCTCCCGTTTGCCATATGGGAGGCCCCGGGTTCGGTTCCTGGGGCCTCCTGGTGGGGGCGGGCCGCCCGCGGCGTGGTTGGCTGACCCGGCGAGCACGAGCAGCAGGGCGGGGATAAATGAATAAATAAATAAAAAAAATCTTAAAAAAAAAAAAAAAAAAAAAGTCTATTAATGGGGAGCAGATATGGCTCAAGCCTCTAAGCAACCCCCTTCCTCATGGTATGTTCCAGGTTTGGTTACTGGGTCCATCCTAAGAAAGAAAGAAACAGACAACTAGTGAAAACAATGAGCAAACAGATGAGGGAGGCATCTCAGTGGGGGAAAAATTCTATCAATTTTAGAATAATTTTTTCAGTATGCCATACATAATATTAAGACATATTATATATGCAATCCCAATGTACTAAACCTTTTGTATTTCTCTGTTGAAATAGCTTGAAATCCATGCATTTTAGTATGTGATATGAAATGTCTCATTATTATGACTTCATATTTCTCCTTTATTTTATTACTTTGGTCCTATAATGTTTCCTTCTTTCCTTCAATGTCATGATGAATTAAAAATTTAATAGTAACAAGTTTCCTTAATAGTTGAAAACAAAAATAATCATTTAATTCTAACTTGCACAAATAAACTTGTTCTTATGAAATGAGCCTGTAGTCCAGCACTTTCTTCAAATAAAATATAAGGCACCATATTTCCTTGCAAAGACAACATCTCTTTTAACTAATCTCTCTAAATTCCATTTCTCTACCTCTTATTATTTTGATAGTATAACTACATATGAATGTGCAAGTGTCTTCTCATGATATATTTATAGGAGGTGTGTCTCTTGCACATAAATTCAAATTGTAAAAGAGAATAATGGACTGATGATTACCAAGAGGATTATGTTTGGGCTTCATCTGTAAGCTATGGTAGAGCAAATCTTTTTTTTTTTTTTTTTTACCTTCTTTGTTACCTAATTGAAAAGTAACAAATATGCAAATGAGCATCATACCTTTGATAAATACTATCTTTTTTTGGTAATTAATGTATATCACCAATGTCCTTCATGTTATTAAATTATATACAAGTTCCAACTCATTCTCTTTGTCAAAATTGAAATACAGGGAAGTGGCTGTGGCTCAATCAGTAGGGCTCACGTTTACCATATGGGAGGCCCCGGGTTCAGTTTCCGGGGCCTCCTGGTGAAGGCAAGCCCGCCCACACGGCGTGGTTAGCTGACCCAGCGAGCACAAGCAGCAAGGGGGGGATAAATGAATAAATAAATAAATTCTTAAAAAAAAAATTGAAATACAAGATAATATTGATCATACTACTCTCTCATGCTTTTTTAACATAATATATAATATACATCCATGTTAATACGTTACTTGCTATTGCAAATTATTTTATTATATTTTTACAAATAGTCTATTTATGAATATTTTGGTTATTTCTAGCTTCATTAAAATAATCCCTGACTTTGTGTGTGAGACAATAGTTTCCCTAGTAAATCTTTGAAAAGTGTAAGTTTCAGCTTTAAGATAACTGCAGCCCCAACTTTTATACTCCCATTATCTGCTGATTTCTGCTTTGATTCTTCCAAATATGGTATTGGTGAGTATCATTAGGTAAAATAAAGATTGTCAGTCATATAAGAGTGGAAAGCAATTTGTTTACAGTTATATGTCCCTTAATGATATTGAGGAAAAAATTCTTGCCTTTTTGGATTTCTACTATAATCACTCTGTGTATATCTCATGTACATGTTTTCCATTAGATTGTTTAAAATTTTTTTATTGATTTAAATAATTATTTGTATTCTGTTATTTATATACATTGTAATATCTTGATATTTATGTATACTACAATATTTTCTTCAGCCCATTTTATATATTTATAATTTCTGTTACATTATTTTGTACTAGAGTTTCACTTTTTTTTTGCCTGTATTTGAGATATTTATATGTTATTACTCAGTTAATATTAGCGTTACTTTACAATATTTGTTTATATTAAACTACATAACATGATTTGGATTAAACTTGGTATGACATATAAAGTTCTGAATCAATAATTATAGTAATTTTGACAATACATTTGTATTATTTTTGCATGTATGGATCTCAAATATATTAATGGTACAAAATGCATTGTGTAGAGGTCATCTCTTCTCTTGGATTATCTGAAATTTTGAAGAAAATAGGGATAAACCCTTTAGGGGAAATGTGACTATGAACTTCAGTAGACTTATGATTTATTCTAACAATAGAAGAACTTTTATCATTGATAAAAATGCAGTGACCACCAGAGGTTCTGAGGGGAGGGAGAGGGAAAAATAGGTGTTATAAGGGGTAATTTGGCAGTATTGTCCTTCATGGCATTTCAATGGTGAAGAAGCCATTAGACATTTTGTCAAAACCTATAAAATTTTGCAGTGCAAAGTGTAAACTATAATGTAAATCATAGTCCATCATTAGTATCAATTCTTCAATATGTGCTCATCAATTTTAACAATGTACCATACTAATGAAAGATGTAGTGGGGAAAAGTGTGAGAGAAGGAGGGGGTAAGGTATATGGGAATCTCCTATATTTTTGATGTAACATTTATGTAATCTAAAGCTTCTTTCAAAATAAAAAAATTTACTTGAAAAGAAAAACTAATATAAAAATCAATAAAACACTATTGGATCTTGTTTAGAAGGAAATAAAAAAAAAAAACCGTTGTAAAATAGTCTGAGCTTGTAAAGAAAATTTGAATATTCCATTCTCTTTCCTAATGTTTATTTGTCAATAGGGATTTTCTATTATTTTTTTAATCATTTTTTTTATTCCATATGCAAAAGGAATCACTTTTATTCCCTAATCTTGTCTACTTCTGCTTTACATCACACCAGGCATTCCAGGCTTTCCTCACTGCATTGAGTGGATACACAGGACTGTGTCTTTATGGCTACTACTGAACTTCATGCCATGGAATGTAAAATTTAAACTATTAAGTGAGCCCCACCTCAATGCACACTGGAAATAGAAATATGAATTGCATTTTGCTTAATTAATTTGAAGCCTGGGAGAAGACGGTTAGAAAAACTGTAGTCCTGTTCAAATTTTCTTAGCAAATATTTTTGTGATTTGAAGCACGACATCTAGCCCTTTGTTAAAATCAGAGTCCATGTTTTTAGGCTCAGGAATTCCACAAACTACTTTTTTTTACATACACATTATTTTCGTCAAGTTCTGGCTTCATTTAG
>JAKSZT010032975.1:0-13028 GCA_026826555.1 Tolypeutes matacus
CTAGGCCCCAAAACAACACTCAATGAATTCAGAAAGATTGAGATTATACAAAGTAATTTCTCTGACCACAACGGAATGAAGTTGGAAATCAATAAGGGCCAGAGAAACAGGTTAGGCACAAGGATATGGAAGTTAAACAACACACTCTTAGACAAACAGTGGGTCAAAGAGGAAATTTCAAAAGAAATCAGTAACTACCTTGAAACTAATGAAAACAACAACACAACATATCAAAACCTATGGGATGCAGCGAAAGCAGTCCTGAGAGGGAAGTTCATAGCCATAAATTCATATATTAAAAAAGAAGAAAGAGCTAAAATTGAAGACCTAACTGCACACTTGGAGGAATTGGAAAAACAACAACAAACTAAACCTAAAGGAAGTAGAAAACAGGAAATAACCAAGATTAGAGCAGAACTAAATGAAATAGAGAATAAGAAAGCACTGGAAACAATAAACAAAACCAAAAGCTGGTTCTTCGAGAATATCAACAAAATTGACAAACCCTTAGCCAGACTAACAAAGAAAAAGAGAGAACAGATGCAAATACATAAAATAAGGAATGAGCAAGGTGATATCACTACTGACCCCACAGAAATAAAGAGTATCATAAGAGGATACTTTGAAAAATTATATGCCAACAAGAATGACAATTTAGAGGAAATGGACAAGTTTCTAGAAACCCACAAACAGCCGACATTGATGAAAGAAGAAATAGATGAACTCAACAGCCCAATTACAAGTAAAGAGATAGACTCAGTCATTAAAAACCTCCCAACTAAGAAGAGTCCAGGACCAGATGGCTTCACAGCTGAATTCTACCAAACATTCCGGAAAGAGCTAACACCAATTCTACTTAAGCTCTTCCAAAAAATAGAAGTAGAAGGAATATTACCTAACTCATTCTATGATACCAACATTACCCTAATACCAAAACCAAATAAAGATACCACAAGAAAGGAAAATTACAGACCAATTTCTCTAATGAACCTAGATGCTAAAATCCTTAACAAAATACTTGCTAATCGCATTCAACAACATATCAAAAGGATTATACACCATGACCAAGTGGGTTTCATCCCGGGTATGCAAGGATGGTTCAATATAAGAAAATCAATCAATGTAATACACCACATAAACAGATTGAAAGAAAAAAATCACATGATCATCTCTATAGATGCAGAAAAAGCATTCAACAAAATACAGCACTCTTTCCTCATGAAAACAATACAAAAGATAGGAATAGATGGAAACTTTCTGAAAATGATAAAGGCTATATATGAAAAACCCAAAGCTAACATCATTTTCAATGGTGAAATCCTAAAAGCCTTCCTTCTGAGATCGGGAACAAGACAAGGATGCCCACTATCACCACTCCTATTTAACATTGTCTTAGAAGTACTTGCATGAGCACTGAGACAAGAAAAGGACATAAAAGGCATCCAGATTGGAAAAGAAGAAGTAAAAATTTCATTATTTGCAGATGACATGATCCTATACATAGAAAGCCCTGAGAAATCTACAACAAGGCTTCTAGAACTTATAAAGGAGTTCAGTAATGTTGCAGGCTATAAAATCAACACTCAAAAATCAGTAGCATTTCTGTACACCAATAACGAGCAAACTGAGGAGGAAATCAGGAAAAAAATACCATTTACAATAGTAAATAAAAGAATCAAATACCTAGGAATAAATTTAACTAAATATGTAAAGGACTTATATACAGAAACTACACAACACTGTTAAAGGAAATCAAAGAAGATTTAAATAAATGGAAAAATATTCCCTGTACATGGATAGGAAGATTAAACATCATCAAGATGTCTATCCTATCCAAACTAATCTACAGATTTAATGCAATCCCAATAAAAGTCAACACTATATTTTTTAAGGAACTGGAAAAACTAACCACAAAATATATTTGGAGAGGCAAGAGGCCCTGAATTGCCAAAGATATATTGAAAAAGAAAAATGAAGTTGGATGTATCACACTACCTGACTTTAAAACATACTACAAAGCTACAGTGATCAAAACTGCGTGGTATTGGCACAAGGATAAACCTACTGACCAATGGAACCGAATTGAGAGTTCTGATATAGATCCTCACATATACAGTCATCTGATATTTGACAAGGCCACGAAGCCCACTCAGTTGGGAGCGAATGGCCTCTTTAAAAAGTGGTGCTTGGAGAACTGGATATCCATATCCAAAAGAATGAGAGAAGAATACCATCTCACACCTTATACAAAAATCAACTCAAGATGGATCAAAGATCTAAATATAAGAGCCAAAATCATAAAGACCTTGGAAGATAATATAGGGAAGCATCTACAGGACCCTGTAATAGGAAATGGTTTCATGAACTTCACAGCCAAAGCACGAGCAGCAAGAGAAAAAATAGATAAATGGGATCGCATCAAAATTAAAAACTTCTGCACCTCAAAGGATGTTATTAAGAAAATAAAAAGGCAGCATACACAATGGGAAAAAATATTCGGCAACCATATATCTGATAGGAGCCTAAAATCCTGCATATATAAAGAAATTCTACACCTTGAAAATAAAAGGACAAACAACCCATTTAAAAAATGGACAAGTGACCTGAAAAGAAACTTCTCCAAGGAAGAAATACAAATGACTAAACAGCACATGAAAAAATGCTCAACATCGCTTGCTATCAGGGAAATGCAAATCAAAACTACAATGAGATACCATCTTACACCCATCAGAATAGCAGCTATTAAAAAAGCAGGAGACACTAAAAGTTGGAGAGGATGTGGACGAATAGGAACCCTCATTCACTGCTGGTGGGACTGCGGTATGGTCCAGCCACTGTGGAGGACAGTTTGGTGGTTCCTCAGAAAACTAACAATAGATCTTCCGTATGATCCAGCAATTCCACTGCTGGGTATATACCCAGAAGAACTGAAAGCAAAGACACAAACGGATATATGCACACCAATGTTCATAGCGGCATTGTTCACCATTGCCAAAAGTTGGAATCAGCCCCGGTGCCCATCAACAGACGAATGGATAAGCAAAATGTGGTACATACATACAATGGAATATTACTCAACTGTAAGAAGGAACAAAGTGCTAACACATGGAATAACATGGATGAATCTTGAATACCTTATGTTGAGTGAAGCAAGCCAGGCACTGAAGGATGAACAGTATATGACCTCACTGATCTGAACTGAGGAAAGTGAGCAGTCTCTGAGAACCATTGTCTGAAAAATAGGTTAACAAAGGAGAGTAAGATAAGAGCAGGCTTTGAGCCATCACCCATATGGACATAATCTATGGTAAAGGGATAGAGTGTGGTTGCATGTTGGGGGATGGGGCAGATGAGTGGTGGTGTTCCTGTGTTCCTGGAGGGTGGGTGGATTAGGAAGGGCAGGTTCAAATCCCCAGGGAATGTAACTGCGAATCTTGACATTCCATGGGTCGGGAGAGGGTGGTATCATGGGCCCTGGGGGGGCTGGGGGGAAGGGAACAGTCAAGATCTAATGGGGTGTTTGGTGGTCATGGTGAAGGTTTTTTATTACCTTACAGTGATAGACACAAGACATGGTAAATATCATCAAAATTATTAAACTGTATCATCTAAATTGTAAACTATACTGTAAATCATTGACCATGTTTAGTCGCTATATTTTGCTATCTGTATAACAGTTATAACAATGCTAACATCCCAAAAAAGGGGGGGGGGCGGTTAATATGGGGTGGGGAAGGGGGGGTGGTTTGGTATCTGGGAGTCTCTGGCTACCGACTTTGCTGTGACCTAAAACTTCTCTGAAAATTAAAGGAAAAATTTCGTTGAAAATGGGGATTGAGAGGGGAAAGGTGTCTCGGCACACCAGACACCTGATAACACAGTGATAAAAGGAAGGAAAGAAAAGAAAAGAGAAAGGAAAAAAAAATGAATGCATATATATATATGAAAGGCATTTCCTTTGCTTATTTGCCTATTTTTGAAGTCCCAATCCGCTAAGTATATTTTATTTTGTTTTGTTTTTTGTCTGATTATTTGGTTTTTTCCTTTTTTTTTTTTCCGCTGATTTTCTTTATGTTTGTCTCTTGCATGTAAGCTTATCATACTTGTTTCTTTTTCCTAGTAAGTGTATTTGATTATTTTATGGACTGCATGTTCATGGAGGATTTGGATCACAGAAGGGTTACAATGGGTACTGCAGGGGATTATTGGTGGTAGGTGTCTGGGAGGGGGGTTTCATGGGAATTAGTTAATCCGAATATACATGAAATATATACAAAATCGTTCAAAAGATCAAAAGATGGGGCATGGTCACGATGGATGGACAATCACACAATAAATGAGGGCATCTGAATTCCTAGCCTGGAGAGCTCTGCCACAGTCTCAAGGGAGCAGCAATAGTCCTCTGAGTGCAGGGACAGTGTCTGTCAAAAGGGAATGACCCACTAATGTGTTCTTTTTATTGATGACTACCCTTGTGAGTCTTTGCTCTTGTAACTGAGACTTAGCCTGCAGTTGTGGGGTGCCTAAGGGTTGCCACCTCAGAGCCTCCTTATTGCTCAAATGTGGCCTCTCTCTAAGCCAAACTCAGCATATGATTGCATTACCTTCCCCCCAACGTGGGACGTGACTCCCGGGGATGAGCCTCCGTGGCAACGAGGGATTAATACCAAGTGCCAACTGGCAACACAACTGGAAAAGGACCTTGAATTAAAGGGGGGAAAGGTAAAGACAAATGAGTTCAAGTGGCTAAGAGACTTCAAGGAGAGTCGGGAGGTCATCCCAGAGTTAACTCTTACGCACACCTCAGTAGGAGCTCATAGAACATCTAAGTGCCTATCACCCCACACAGAGGGGCTCCTGAGAGCTCTGGAGTCACCCAGGTCCTATAGAAGTGGGGATAGACCCAGGGACTGATGCCTCATCAGTGGGCTCTATTTTGGAATCTGTGCTCCTGAGAGTGACAGAATTGTACTCAAATAAGTCCTACCTGCACATGGTTCATCAGTCCCTTCTATTCAAACCTATATGTGATGCTGAAGTTTTTAGGTATACTTCCAAAGACTGGAGCCTCTGGCCTACCTACGTGCCAGGTGTGCATGGAATCTCGGTGGGGCTGCAACTCCTACCCTATAGCTCAATGGACTCAACCAAGTCACCTGGCAAGGAGACAACGAGGGGCATTGGCCATCCCAGGGAATGGAGTGGGCCTGGATCTGCAGGCAGGATTATCCCACCCACCATATCCATGGGATATAAGCCCTCTCTCACTTGGAGGTGGAGTGGACATCACCATCCCAGTCCCCTCCGGATTGGGGGAAGAACTATGGACTAGAATGGACTGGATGGTATTCTGTTGTTCACATATGGTGATTCTAGCAATGCAAGAAATTATAACAATGAGGTGGAGCCAGTGGCCACTTGACACTTTGGGGGCAGGGAGGGGACGAGCAGTTGAAATACAGGGGCTTCTTTGGGATTTGGAGGTTGTCCTGAGTACCGTTGTGGCAACGGATGTAGGCCATTTTAAATTCGCACACACCACTCAGATCTGTGTGGGAGAGAATGTGGTCTACAGTGTGAACTGTGGTCTATGGTTGGTGGCAAGGCCCCAGGATGTGTAAGTCCATTGAGGGTGGTGGGCCACACTTGTGGGAGATGTTTGTGTGGGATGTGGTGGGAGGTGTGGGAGGTAGGCAACATGGGAATCCCAGTGAGTTCCGTGTCATATTTTGGGTAATCTAAGCACCTCTTGAAATATATTTATATAAAAATATAAACATTGTTGTAAGCAAACACACATATATGCATACATATTTATATATCATTTTGCAAATGTTGGTATGTATTGTGAAAATTTTGATTTTTACCCACAATAAAAAAATATATATATATATATAAATAGACAGTAATAGAAGAATTAAGAGAAAGGAAAACACAAGACTTTCAAAGACCAAATAGAAAAATGACATAAACTCCTGTATTACCAGTAGTTACTTTAAATGGCAGAAGAAAGCTCTGTGTTACAAATAGTTACTTTAAATCTCCACTCAAAAGGCAGAGAATGGCACAATGATTAAAAAAGCATAACTGAGCCTTATACTGTTTACAAGAGACTTACCTTAAATTGAAAGACACTACTAGGTTGAAAGTGAGATGCGGAAAACCTCTTCCATGCAAATAGTAACCAAAAGAGAGTTGAGGTGGCTATACTAATATCAGGGAAAGAGATTTGAAGAAAAAAACTGTTAAAGGGAACAGAGAAAGATGGTATATGTTGATTAAAGGGTCAATTCATCAGGAAGATCTAACAAATATGAACATATATGCACTGTGGCAGTTTGATGTTATTTATGAATCCCAACAAGAGAAAGATAATGTTTGTAAACTGGTCTGTTCCTCTGGGTGTGATTCTCTTTGACTATATTCAATTCCAAGGTATTAAGCTTACTTGATATGACCAATTTAGGGCTTTTGATTCGAGAACTTCAGTAGGGTATCACTCAGGGTGAGTCCCTTCCCCATTGGGAAAGCCTGGAAAGAAATTAGCCCTATGCCAGGTGATATAGGAAGTCCAGAGGGAGGAGCCATATGCCAGGCTGCAGCTGAGATTGGAAGAAGCTGGGCCCACGGAGCCTTAAGAGGGGGAAGGAAGGAGAGTCTGCCATCTAGTTTCAACATGTGGTAACTGACTTTGGTTTGAAAGCATCTTGAGTAGGACTCTTTAGGGCCTCGTAAGTGTAAGCTTTTACCCAAAACAAATACCTTTTATAAAAGCAAACAGAGAGGCTAAACATTCGCTATATTAGAAACCATGCATGTGCCGCAGACCTAGATTTTCTCTCTAGGTCTGCTTATTGGAATGCTGGGGTTAAACGAAGATTGATTTGTTATATGACCATCCTGTATGGGAAAAGACTTTAAATTTGCATCCCTTTGGTCAATCTTAAGAGATAAAGCAGGGGGACAGATGTGGCTCGGGTGGCTGGGCGTCCTCGCATATGGAGAGACTTCGTTGCAATCCGCGGGAACTGCCAATAAAAATTTAAAAAAGAAAAATATAGAAGGTGTGTGGGCCCCAAGGCCCCATGTGCCAGTGTCACCAGGCCCCCGAGTGGGTGAGCTTCTAGGCACTGTCCATAGGTGAGCCGTGAGGCTCCGTGCGCAGGTGCGCCGCAAGTCCCCGGGAGTGGGTGAGTGGTTAGGTCCCATGCAGGGGTGAAATGCCAGGCCCCGCCAGCATGCGAACCGCCAGCCCCTTGCTCCGTTTCGCCCCCAGGCCCCACAGTGGGTGAGCCATCAGGCACTGTCTGCCGGTGTGCTGTGAGGCCCCCTGCTTGGATGTACCGCCAGGCCCCGTGCGAGGGTGCCCAGTCAGGCCCGCGATTGGGTGAGCCGCCAGGACCCGAATGGGTTATGCAATTCAGCCCCTCGTGTGGGAGTACCACCAGGCCTTGCGGTTGTGAGAGCCCCCAGGACCCATGCTTGGGTGGGCTTCCAGGCCCTGTGAGCGAGTAAGCCTTCAGGCCCCTTCCCTGAGTGTGCCACTGGGCCCTGCGAGCCTATGAGGTGCCAGGCCCCACGTGCATGTGAGCCGCCAGGCCCCGTGCTAGGATGAGCCGCCAGACCCAGGAGCAGTTGAGCTGTAAAGACTTGTCCACTTGTACGCTGCCCGCTAGCAGGTTTGCCTTCAGGCCCTGTCTGCCGGTGGCCGTTAGGCCCCAGGCACAGGTGCACCACTAAGCCCCACTATGGGTGAGTTTTCTGGCTGTGTGCACGGGCGCGCTGCCAGCCCTCGCAGCTGGGTGAGCCATCAGGCCCCGTCTGTGGATGCACAGCCAGGCTCAATGAATGGGCGAGTCTCCCGGCCGAGTGTGTGGGTGCACTACCAGGCCCCGCGAGTGCGTGAGCCATTAGGCCCCGTCCATGGGTGCGATGTCAGGCCCCCTGCGCCAGTGTCCCACTAGGCCCTCGAGAGGGTGAGCCACCAGGCCTGGTGCACGGGTGCACCACCAGGCAGCGTGAACGTGTGAGCCATCAGGCCCCGTGCGTGGCCTTTTTGACATCAAGAACCTGCAACATCGGTGGCCATGAAGTAACTCATGAGTTTCTGTACCTGCCTGAGTGCAGGTCTCTCCTGCTAGGCAGAGACCTCCTAACCAAAGTTGGGGCCCAGATTACCTTCAAACCTGTAGGCTCAGCAAGCTTAAGCCTGGGATCCAGTCTCACTCTCCTCATCACCGTGCCCTGAAATAAAGAATGGAGACTTCATGTGGAAGAAAGTTATTGGAAGGGAACCCAAATCCTCCTCCAACTTTTAACACGGACGGGCTACAAAGTATCATGGAGAAAGGCTCAGATCTGTAGACAGCGGGTCACATACCTACGGTTCAACATCTTGCGAGGGCTCCAGACGCTAGGACCCGAGCTGAAAAGGGTGATCTGCTCCATCCCCCAACCCACCATGAAAAGACAGCTCCGCAAGTTTCTCAGAGCGAAAGGGTTCTGCCACATTTGGATCCCTGGGTTTGCAGCCATGGCCAGACCCCTTTATGAAACTCTGGCAGGGCCAAAAGGGAATCAATGGCCTGGGGAGAAGTCCAACAGGGGGCTTTTCAAGACATCAAGAAACAACTGAGCCAACCCCCCGCCTTGGGGCTTCCAAATGTGACTCAAGACCTTAACCTGTTTGTACATGAAAAAACAAAGTAGCACAGGCCTCAAAGTTCAGGGAAAGTTGAGTGCATGAATCGAACCCTGAAAGTTCCGCCAGGAAACATGTCCCCCCTGGGTAGATTTACTCCCTTTGACCCTTCCCTGAGATAGGTGCACCCCAGGACCCACAGGCTACTCTCTCTTTGAAATTCTGTTTGGGCGGCCACCCCCAATCACCCGGGCGTTCAGAAAGTCTCAGTCTTCCAGGGAAGGCCAAGCTATTTTCCATTCTCCAGCAGCTTGGAAGAACTCCAGCTGAAATACATAAAAATGTACTGTCCCAAAGTCTCATTCTCTTGGGACACCCGGTGCACCTTCATCATCCAGGGGACCAGTACCAGGTTAAAGACTGGAGGAAAGAACCCCTCCAGCCTTCCTGGACAGGTCCACATACTGTCATCCTTGTAATTCCCACTGTTCTTAATGTTGCAGGTGTCACCCACTGGATTCATCATTCCAGGGTCAAGAAGTCCCTCTACGATAACGGCCAGAACAGCTGGGCAGACCAACCCTTGCCCGACCACTCCCTGAGAATGCGAATCATCCGAGATCCTCGAGCACCAACCCCGCCAGCTGAATATACCCCAGCTCCTGGTGGGGCCTGTCTTATGCGGCCTGATCGCCTTGGTGTTTGGAATTGGGCTAAGGGCTTTGGCCCCCATGGACTGGACTGTTGTGAATAGAACCCTAATTGCTATAGCATACTGGTACATAGTAGTATGTTTCTGTGTCTTAGGCTGTTTTTCCTATTCTCCTTCAGGACTGACGCCATTACCCAGGCCTGCTCCAGTTGTTACAAGCTGCCCTTCTCTCAGCAACAAAGGTTGAAACAGTTCACAGGGAAATACTAGCCCTCCTCTTCCTTTACCCACCTTACCCATATGCTGGCAGAATGTTATAAATTATCCGAAGCCTCGGTTTGTGAGGAGAGAGGGGACATGTATCTTCCTGGGGGAAAAGTTCTGTTATTATGTTAATGAGACAGAAATAGTCACTACCAAAGTGAAAGAACTTAGAAATCAAATCCAAAAGAGAAAAACCCACTTAAATGTGTTCGGGGGCTGGAACCTCCGACAGAGGACCTCCTGGCTTCTGCCCCTGGCTAGACCCCTATTCGTCTTGCTCATAGTAGCGATCTTTGGCCCATGCCTGATCAAGGCACTCCTCAAGTTCTTGAAACAATGATATCACACATAACTACAACCAAGATTCTAGCCCTAAGGGGATACTGTCCCCTGAGTACAGATGATGACTTATGGGAAATTTAAGGGCATCAGAGGGTGGAAATGATAAGGAAAATCACTGCAGCCTTACCCTCCCCCTTTTCCTCACAAGAATCTCCCGCCTTAGAACTGAAACCTGCACTTCTGGCTCTGTAACGCTGCCCATTTGATTTCGTAACCTGCAGTTCTGCTTCTGTAACAAGCTTGCTTAGTTACCTAAGGTAATGGAAAAATTCCACCCACCAACTCGCTACCCAACGAGCGGGAGCCTGCAGACCCCAGTAAAAAATCCAGAGAACTAGGGCAGAGGGCCCAGAATTTGGAAACCGAACCTTCGTCTCGGCCCGCGCACGAAATAAAGCCTGGCTCCTCTGTTTTCCGAGTGTAGTTTGGGTTTCTCATCTGACAGCCGCAACATTAAAAGGGTTTAATATGCACACTAGCTGTTTATATATCCCATCTTAACACACACAAAAAAAGAACCCAATTGAAAAATAGGCAAAGGACTTGACTAGACCTTTCTTCAAAGAATATATACAAATACCTAAAAAGCATATGAAATGGTTCTCAGCTCATTAGCTGTTAGGGAAATGCAAATCAAAACCATCATGAAATGCCACTTCATATCCATCAGGATAGCATTATTAAAAAAAAATAAAAAAAAACAAGAAACAATAAAACAGGAGGTAACAAATGTTTTGGTGAGGATGTGAAGAAATTCTGTACATAGTTGATGGGATTGTAAAAGGGTGCAGCTGTTGTGGAAAAGAGTTGGGAAGTTCCTGAACAAGTTAAACTTGGAATCAGTTAAGTTTCTCTAGGACTCAGAAATTCCACTATTAGGTATATAACCCTAAAGAATTGAAAGCAGTGTCTCAAAGAGATATCTGTACAGTGGCCAAAATTTGGAGGCAAGCCAAATGCGCATCAGTAGATGAATGGATACTCAAAATGGGGTACATTTTATCAGCTATAAAATGGAATGAAATTCTGATACATGCTGTAACATGGATTGACATTGATTTCATCATGGTGCAAGAAATAAAGCAGATACAAAAGGACAGAGCTTAAGCCTGTGAACTCAGTAAAGCCCACAATAATCTAATAGTCAATTAAATTTTTAAAAAAATAAGTTGGGATTTCTTAAAAGATAAAGAAACCTAGATTTTTAGAAAGGAGCTTTGCAGCAAAAAAGGAGAAAATGTACCTCTGAGTTTCCTGTCAGAAAGGTCAAAAGGGGAGCTCAGGGCACAAAACTTATCCAATTCAATGCAGAATACAATTTCACTTGGAGAGAAAAACGTCTTTCTTGGTACTCAGGGGAGAAAGATGCCTCAAAATGTTGAGTGGAGTCAAGGTATTGTAGCAGTTTGGTAGTTTAATATAGTTATGAATTCTAAAAATAGATATTGGATTATGATTGTAAACTGGTCTGTTAATCTGGGCATGATTTAATTATGATTAGGGCATTGAATGGGACACATCAGTAGGACATTGAGCCCACCTCTTGGTGGCTGGGCCATCAAATATAAAAGGCATAGCAAAGGACAGAGTTGGAGTAGTTTTGATGTTGGAGTTTTGAAGCTGGAGCCCGGGGAAGCAAGCAGATGGAGTAGATTGCTGGTAAGGAAGGAGAGAAGGCCCCAGTATAGGGACAAGCCATTTGTCTTAGAGTCTACTGCTGGCCTTGTGGAGGAAACAGAGGAGCAAAGCCCAGAGAGAAAAGGAGCCTTGGGAAGAGAAGAAACGAAGAAGCCTGAACCCTGGCAAATGTCGGCAGCTGCCTTGCTCCAACACGTGGCAACAGACGTTGGTGAAGGAAGAAACTTATGCTTTATGTCCTGGTAACTATAAGCTTCTACCACAAATAAATACCTTTTATAAAGACCAACAGATTTCTGGTATTTTGTATCAGCACCCCTGTTGGTGACTAATACAGGTATCTATTAAATTAAACTTGTGAAAACCTTAAATAGGCTGATGGCTTTTCTTGCTCAGGAATAAGAATCCCAGTTTCTTTGGGAGTTCTGGGGTATTCCCCAGAGTATTCCATGCTCTGCCAACAGCCTCCCACCAGGGATATTCCCTGGGGTGGATACACCTGGTAAGCACCTGGCCAAATTGGACATTCACCCCTGACATCTTCAGGCAGACCAAGATCTCCACCTTCATGTTTCCCCTGGATACCCTCCTGTTCTACTTGGTGTGGGGGATCATCTTGACAATATTTAGGATGTCACAGTGATGACCTTCAGAACCAGCTCGATTGTGGACATATCATGTAAACAAGGCCATAATCTCCTCCTGGACAGATGCTGACAGAACTGCAAAAGGTATGTGGGACTGAGCCCTTGGCAGGGAGCAGAAGATGGGAGGGTCCTAGCCACCTAGAGGTGAATAAGACAACAGACACCTGGTCCTGCTGTGAGCCCTGGTTTGGTTTCCAATCCCTCTTCCCTGACATTCCAGCTGATCACTTAACCTCCTTGAGCTGCACTGTCCGTAACTATCAAAAAATTATAAAGGCTCCTTGACTGAGCTTGAATCTGGGCTAAATCCTAAGACTCTCTACGTGCTACAAACAGGGCCCAGGCCATGGGGGTAAAAGGAGAAGAAGCAGATTAGTGGTTCTCAGCATGCAAATGCGTTGAGATTTGAGAGTGAATGTCATTAGGGTGAGGTTTCAGTTAGGGGTGAAGACAGGTTCTGGACCAGACAGTGACCAAGGTTGTTCAATCTTACATGTACTTAAGACACTGAAATGCACACTACAACAGGATAATAATAAGTAAATAAGTTTAATATATACTTCAAAGGAAAAAATAAATGTAACCATGAAAAATAAAGAAGATGAAAAAAAATGTTGCAATGATGAACAAAATGGCCTTCTCAGGCTCAGGGAAGGAAGTCTCCTTCTCTTGGGCTGCCGGAAGTTGTAATGGGTCTAAGTCTTCGTGCTGATGCAAAATACCAGAAATGGGTTGGTCTTTATAAAGGGTATTTGTTTGGGGTAGAAGTCCACAGTTACCAGGCCATAAAGCATAAGTTCGTCCCTCACCAAAGTCCATTGCCACGTGTTGGACCAAGGCAGCT
>JAKSZT010032975.1:13128-25453 GCA_026826555.1 Tolypeutes matacus
AAGAAGGAAGGAGAGTCTGCCATCTAGTTTCAACATGTGGTAACTGACTTTGGTTTGAAAGCATATTGAGTAGGACTCTTTAGGGCCTCGTAAGTGTAAGCTTTTACCCAAAACAAATACCTTTTATAAAAGCCAACAGAGAGGCTAAACATTCGCTATATTAGAAACCATGCATGTGCCGCAGACCTAGATTTTCTCTCTAGGTCTGCTTATTGGAATGCTGGGGTTAAACGAAGCTTGATTTGTTATATGACCATCCTGTATGGGAAAAGACTTTAAATTTGCATCCCTTTGGTCAATCTTAAGAGATAAAGCAGGGGGACAGATGTGGCTCGGGTGGCTGGGCGTCCTTCTCCCATATGGAGAGACCTCGTTGCAATCCGCGGGAACTGCCAATAAAAATTTAAAAAAGAAAAATATAGAAGGTGTGTGGGCCCCAAGGCCCCGTGTGCCAGTGTCACCAGGCCCCCGAGTGGGTGAGCTTCTAGGCACTGTCCATAGGTGAGCCGTGAGGCTCCGTGCGCAGGTGCGCCGCAAGTCCCCGGGAGTGGGTGAGTGGTTAGGTCCCATGCACGGGTGAAATGCCAGGCCCCGCCAGCATGCGAACCGCCAGCCCCTTGCTCCGTTTTGCCCCCAGGCCCCACAGTGGGTGAGCCATCAGGCACTGTCTGCCGGTGTGCCGTGAGGCCCCCTGCTTGGATATATTGCCAGGGCTCGTGAGAGTGTGTGCCTTCAGGCCCCGTGCGAGGGTGCCCAGTCAGGCCCGCGATCAGGTGAGCCGCCAGGACCCGTGCTCGGGTATGCAATTCAGCCCCGCATGTGGGAGAACCACCAGGCCTTGCGGTTTTGCGAGCCCCCAGGACCCATGCTTGGGTGGGCTTCCAGGCCCTGTGAGCAAGTAAGCCTTCAGGCCCCTTCCCTGAGTGTGCCACTGGGCCCTGCGAGCCTATGAGGTGCCAGGCCCCACGTGCATGTGAGCCGCCAGGCCCCATGCTAGGATGAGCCACCAGACCCAGCGAGCGGTTGAGCTGTAAGGCCTTGTCCACTTGTACGCTGCCCGCTAGCAGGTTTGCCTTCAGGCCCTGTCTGCCGGTGGCCGTTAGGCCCCAGGCACAGGTGCACCACTAAGCCCCACTATGGGTGAGTGTTCTGGCTGTATGCACGGGCGCGCTGCCAGCCCTCGCAGCTGGGTGAGTCATCAGGCCCCGTCTGTGGATGCACAGCCAGGCCCCATGAATGGGCGAGTCTCCCGGCCGAGTGTGTGGGTGCACCGCCGGGCCCCGCGAGTGCGTGAGCCATTAGGCCCCGTCCATGGGTGCGATGTCAGGCCCCCTGCGCCAGTGCCCCGCTAGGCCCTCGAGAGGGTGAGCCACCAGGCCTGGTGCACGGGTGCACCACCAGGCAGCATGAACGTGTGAGCCATCAGGCCCCATGCGTGGCCTTTTTGACATCAAGAACCTGCAACCTCGGTGGCCATGAAGTAACTCATGAGTTTCTGTACCTGCCTGAGTGCAGGTCTCTCCTGCTAGGCAGAGACCTCCTAACCAAACTTGGAGCCCAGATTACCTTCAAACCTGAAGGCTCAGCAAGCTTAAGCCTGGGAACCAGTCTCACTCTCCTCATCACCGTGCCCTGAAATAAAGAATGGAGACTTCATGTGGAAGAAAGTTATTGGAAGGGAACCCAAATCCTCCTCCAACTTTTAACACGGACGGGCTACAAAGTATCATGGAGAAAGGCTCAGATCTGTAGACAGCGGGTCACATACCTACGGTTCAACATCTTGCGAGGGCTCCAGACGCTAGGACCTGAGCTGAAAAGGGTGATCTGCTCCATCCCCCAACCCACCATGAAAAGACAGCTCCGCAAGTTTCTCAGAGCGAAAGGGTTCTGCCACATTTGGATCCCTGGGTTTGCAGCCATGGCCAGACCCCTTTATGAAACTCTGGCAGGGCCAAAAGGGAATCAATGGCCTGGGGAGAAGTCCAACAGGGGGCTTTTCAAGACATCAAGAAACAACTGAGCCAAACACCCGCCTTGGGGCTTCCAAATGTGACTCAAGACCTTAACCTGTTTGTACATGAAAAAACAAAGTAGCACAGGCCTCAAAGTTCAGGGAAAGTTGAGTGCATGAATCGAACCCTGAAAGTTCCGCCAGGAAACATGTCCCCCCTGGGTAGATTTACTCCCTTTGACCCTTCCCTGAGATAGGTGCACCCCAGGACCCACAGGCTACTCTCTCTTTGAAATTCTGTTTGGGCGGCCACTCCCAATCACCCGGGCGTTCAGAAAGTCTCAGTCTTCCAGGGAAGGCCAAGCTATTTTCCATTCTCCAGCAGCTTGGAAGAACTCCAGCTGAAATACATAAAAATGTACTGTCCCAAAGTCTCATTCCCTTGGGACACCCGGTGCACCTTCATCATCCAGGGGACCAGTACCAGGTTAAAGACTGGAGGAAAGAACCCCTCCAGCCTTCCTGGACAGGTCCACATACTGTCATCCTTGTAATTCCCACTGTTCTTAATGTTGCAGGTGTCACCCCCTGGATTCATCATTCCAGGGTCAAGAAGTCCCTCTACGATAACGGCCAGAACAGCTGGGCAGACCAACCCTTGCCCGACCACCTCCTGAGAGTGCGAATCACCCGAGATCCTCGAGTACCAACCCCGCCAGCTGAATATACCCCAGCTCCTGGTGGGGCCTGTCTTATGCGGCCTGATCGCCTTGGTGTTTGGAATTGGGCTAAGGGCTTTGGCCCCCATGGACTGGACTGTTGTGAATAGAACCCTAATTGATATAGCATAATGGTACATAGTAGTATGTTTCTGTGTCTTAGGCTGTTTTTCCTATTCTCCTTCAGGGCTGACGCCATTACCCAGCCCTGCTCCAGTTGTTACAAGCTGCCCTTCTCTCAGCAACAAAGGTTGAAACAGTTCATAGGGAAATACCAGCCCTCCTCTTCCTTTACCCACCTTACCCATATGCTGGCAGAATGTTATAAATTATCCGAAGCCTCGGTTTGTGAGGAGAGAGGGGGCATGTATCTTCCTGGGGGAAAAGTTCTGTTATTATGTTAATGAGACAGAAATAGTCACTACCAAAGTGAAAGAACTTAGAAATCAAATCCAAAAGAGAAAAACACACTTAAATGGGTTCGGGGGCTGGAACCTCTGACAGAGGACCTCCTGGCTAGACCCCTATCCGTCTTGCTCATAGTAGCGATCTTTGGCCCATGCCTGATCAAGGCACTCCTCAAGTTCTTGAAACAATGATATTACACATAACTACAACCAAGATTCTAGCCCTAAGGGGATACTGTCCCCTGAGTACAGATGATGACTTATGGGAAATTTAAGGGCATCAGAGGGTGGAAATGATAAGGAAAATCACTGCAGCCTTACCCCTCCCCCTTTTCCTCACAAGAATCTCCCGCCTTAGAACTGAAACCTGCACTTCTGGCTCTGTAACGCTGCCCATTTGATTTCGTAACCTGCAGTTCTGCTTCTGTAACAAGCTTGCTTAGTTACCTAAGGTAAGGGAAAAATTCCACCCACCAACTCGCTACCCAACGAGCGGGAGCCTGCAGACCCCAGTAAAAAATCCAGTGAACTAGAGCAGAGGGCCCAGAATTTGGAAACCGAACCTTCGTCTAGGCCCGCGCACGAAATAAAGCCTGGCTCCTCTGTTTTCCGAGTGCTGTTTGGGTTTCTCATCTGACAGCCGCAACATTAAAAGGGTTTAATATGCAGACTAGCTGTTTATATATCCCATCTTAACACAAAAAAACAAAGAACCCAATTGAAAAATAGGCAAAGGACTTGACTAGACCTTTCTTCAAAGAATATATACAAATACCTAAAAAGCATATGAAATGGTGCTCAGCTCATTAGCTGTTAGGGAAATGCAAATCAAAACCATCATGAAATGCCACTTCATATCCATCAGGATAGCATTATTAAAAAAAAAATAAAAAAAAACAAGAAACAATAAAACAGGAGGTAACAAATGTTTTGGTGAGGATGTGAAGAAATTCTGTACATAGTTGATGGGATTGTAAAAGGGTGCAGCTGTTGTGGAAAAGAGTTGGGAAGTTTCTGAACAAGTTAAACTTGGAATCAGTTAAGTTTCTCTAGGACTCAGAAATTCCACTCTTAGGTATATAACCCTAAAGAATTGAAAGCAGGGTCTCAAAGAGATATCAGTACAGTGGCCAAAATTTGGAAGCAAGCCAAATGCGCATCAGTAGATGAATGGATACACAAAATGGGGTACATTGTATCAGCTATAAAATGGAATGAAATTCTGATACATGCTGTAACATGGATTGACATTGATTTCATCATGGTGCAAGAAATAAAGCAGATACAAAAGGACAGAGCTTAAGCCTGTGAACTCAGTAAATCCCACCATAATCTAATAGTCAATTAATTTTTTTAAAAAATAAGTTGGGATTTCTTAAAACATAAAGAAACTAGATTTGTAGAAAGGAGTTTTGCAGCAAAAAAGGAGAAAATGTACCTCTGAGTTTCCTGTCAGAAAAGTCAAAAGGGGAGCTCAGGGCACAAAACTTATCCAATTCAATGCAGAATACAATTTCACTTGGAGAGGAAAAAAAGTCTTTCTTGGTACTCAGGGGAGAAAGATGCCTCAAAATGTTGAGTGGAGTCAAGGTATTGTAGCAGTTTGGTAGTTTAATATAGTTATGAATTCTAAAAGTAGATATTGGATTATGATTGTAAACTGGTCTGTTAATCTGGGCATGATTAAATTATGATTAGGGCATTGAATGGGACACATCAGTAGGACATTGAGCCCACCTCTTGGTGGCTGGGCCATCAAATATAAAAGGCATAGCAAAGGACAGAGTTGGAGTAGTTTTGATGTTGGAGTTTTGATGCTGGAGGCTGGGGAAGCAAGCAGATGAAGTAGCTTGCTGGTAAGGAAGGAGAGAAGGCCCCAGTATAGGGACAAGCCATTTGTCTTAGAGTCTACAGCTGGCCTTGTGTGGGAAACAGAGGAGCAAAGCCCAGAGAGAAAAGGAGCCTTGGGAAGAGAAGAAACGAAGAAGCCTGAACCCTGGCAAATGTCGGCAGCTGGCTTGCTCCAACACGTGGCAAAAGACGTTGGTGAAGGAAGAAACTTATGCTTTATGTCCTGGTAACTATAAGCTTCTACCACAAATAAATACCTTTTATAAAGACCAACAGATTTCTGGTATTTTGTATCAGCACCCCTGTTGCTGACTAATACAGGTATCTATTAAATTAAAACTGTGAAAACCTTAAATAGGCTGATGGCTTTTCTTGCTCAGGAATAAGAATCCCAGTTTCTTTGGGAGTTCTGGGTTATTCCCCAGAGTATTCCATGCTCCGCCAACAGCCTCCCGCCAGGGATATTCCCAGGGGTGGATACACCTGGTAAGCACCTGGCCAAATTGGACATTCACCCCTGACATCTTCAGGTGGACCAAGATCTCCTCCTTCATGTTTCCCCTGGATACCCTCCTGTTCTACTTGGTGTGGGGGATCATCTTGACAATATTTAGGATGTCACAGTGATGACCTTCAGAACCAGCTCGATTGTGGACATATCATGTAAACAAGGCCATAATCTCCTCCTGGACAGATGCTGACAGAACTGCAAAAGGTGTGTGGGACTGAGCCCTTGGCAGGGAGCAGAAGATGGGAGGGTCCTAGCCACCTAGAGGTGAATAAGACAACAGACACCTGGTCCTGCTGTGAGCCCTGGTTTGGTTTCCAATCCCTCTTCCCTGACATTCCAGCTGATCACTTAACCTCCTTGAGCTGCACTGTCCCTAACTATCAAAATATTATAAAGGCTCCTTGACTGAGCTTGAATCTGGGCCAAATCCTAAGACTCTCTACATGCTGCAAACAGGGCCCAGGCCATGGGGGTACAAGGAGAAGAAGCAGATTAGTGGTTCTCAGCATGCAAATGCAGTGAGATTGGAGAGTGAATGTCAGTAGGGTCAGGTTTCAGTTACGGGTGAAGACAGGTTCTGGACCAGACAGTGACCAAGGTTGTTCAATCTTACATGTACCTAAGACACTGAAATGCACACTACAACAGGATAATAATAAGTAAATAAGTTTAATATATACTTCAAAGGAAAAAATAAATGTAACCATGAAAAATAAAGAAGATGAAAAAAAATGTTGCAATGATGAACAAAATGGCCTTCTCAGGCTCAGGGAAGGAAGTCTCCTTCTCTTGGGCTGCCGGAAGATGTAATGGGTCTAAGTCTTCGTGCTGATGCAAAATACCAGAAATGGGTTGGTCTTTATAAAGTGTATTTGTTTGTGGTAGAAGTCCACAGTTACCAGGCCATAAAGCATAAGTTTCTTCCCTCACCAAAGTCCATTGCCACGTGTTGGACCAAGGCAGCTGCCGACGTTTGCCAGGGTTCAGGCTTCTTTGGTTCCTCTCTTCCCCGAGCTCCGTTTCTCTCCGGCTTAGATCCGCTGTTTCCTCCACAAGGTCAGCTGTAGACTATGAGGCTCTCTAAGCTTTGCTTCTCTCCACAAGGCCAGCTGTGCACTCTCAGGCGAATGGCTCGTCTGTATCTCGAGGCCTTCTCTCCTTCCTCACCAGAACTACAACATCAAAACTGCTTCAACACCATCCTTCGCTGTGTCTTTTATGTTCGATTCCCCTACCCACCAAGGGATGGGGCTCAAATCCTTACTGATGTTTCCCAGTTAACATCCTAATCATAACTTAATCATGCCCAGATTAGTAGACCAGTTTACAAGCATGATCCAATATCTATTTTTGGAATTCATAATTACATCAAACTGCCCAACGGCTACAGATGTGAAAGTGTTAAACCTTGGGGGACCCATACAGAAGATTGAAAAGAGAAGATAACCAAATAGATGGTTGAGCTATTGTTTGTATGATCAATTTCTGAAAAATATCCATGTATGGTTAAGTCAGTGAGTTCCAAACTTATGACATCCAAGGAACCCTTATAAAAATTTTCTCCATTTATAGCCCATGACTATCTACCCTTTAGCATTCTAATCAGCATTTAGCTCTATGACTTCATCAACTTCCCGTCAGAGTTTCTGATTAGGAAACTGTATTAGTCAGCCAAACGGGTGCTGATGCAAAGTGCCAGAAATCTGTTGGCTTTTATAAAGGATATTTATTTTGGGTAAAAGCTTACAGTTACAAGGCCTTAAAGAGTCCAACTCAAGTTTACTCCCTTACAAAACTCTGTTGCAACATGTTGAAGCAAGATGGTGAGTGACATCTGCGAGGGTTCAGCCTTCCTCTGTCCTCTTAAGGTTCCATAGGCCCAGCTTCTTCTGATCTCAGCTGTAGGCTGGCATAGGGTTCAGCTGCTCTGTTCTCTTTAGCTGCTAAATATTAGGTGAATGGCTTATCTCTCTTTTGTGTTTGCATCTCCTCCTATGTGTCTACTTCTGTGTTCTCCTTGATTGTCTGTTTATATAGCCCACAAAGAGGATGGGGACTTAAACTGAGTTACACTCTACTGATTGATTGTTTGAATTGGTTTGATTGGCTGAATCAAAGCCCTAATCTTAACATAATTTAATCAAAGACATCTCAGATGAATCTAATATAATCAAAGGATATTATGCCCATAGGAACAGACCAGCTTACAAATATAATCAATATCTCTTTTTGGAATTCATAAATAATATCAAACTGCTACAGAAACCATTGATGATAAAGCCATTGTTGATGGGAATGCACTAAATTCGTATGATTCCAGATGAAAGTAAATTGAGGCAGCCTCTGTTAACTAACCATGGTTCTACAGACAGTACAGTTCCACTGGGATTCTTTCAAACACTGGAGATAGATCTAGGACCTTGGGTGATTCCACTGAAGACCCAGATTTATTGCTATTTGTTGGGGTCACAAACCAGATAAAACACTGATATACTGTAGAAAATGTGAACAAACTCCATGTATTGGAATTATTCCTTCCCTACTTTATGATAATAATCAGGCCAAGCTTTGCCTCCAAGTAGCTCACCAGAATTGGCGGGCTCTTTTTCCCCCCTTTTCCCCCTTTTCTCCATCAAAGCAGAAAGACATGATATATACACAGAGAGACAAATTAGGGCTTACAAAATGTATGCATAGAGTCAGAAAATCTGTTAATTAACAATTATAATCAAGACATAAGAATTAATTAGAGAGAGAAAAAAGTCAGTGTCAGCATAAATAGCTTGAAATCGCAAAATAATCTTACTCTCAATTTAATTGCTTGTGTAATTTGGGTTAATTGCAGAGTAGAGGTTTGGTTATCATAATAAAACGTTCTTTTTGAAAAAATATAGTGATTAGGTTTAGCCAGAACATTTATAATACTTTAGATTGCAGGAGATGGTGAAAGTTTGCATTGCCATTGTTTGATATGTGGGACCTGATAATAGACAGACCTTGCTTGCTGTGTGACCACAGACAAGTCCGTAACATCCCTGAGTCTCATCCTTTTCATTCTCCTCTGCAAAGGTTTTTATTCTGGGGATTAAATGAGACTTGATGGGTAAAGTGTTTCCTTGGTGCCTGGCACATAGAAGGGAGTCTATGAAAAAGGACTGGTAGCTATGAAAAAGGTCCCCTTTCCTGAAGTATTCACCTTGCATTTAACTTTTTCATACCTGACTTCTACACTACATGAAGATGACCAATGCAGACAGCTGAAACAATCTTAGCCTTGGGAACTCTTCTCTATCATCTCCTTTCGTTCATTTACTTCTTCCTCTGGGTAAATAAGTCATCCTGGTCGTGGTTGTTTTGGTCATTGTTAAGTTGGGTCAGTCCCTCTATTTAATAGGAAACTTTATATTGCAGAGTTTAAGGTGCTCTTCCCAGGAGATTGAATGCCAACAACAGGACCATACAAGGACATCAAGCAGAAGTTGCCTGAAGATCTAATGAGCTGAAAGAGGAAGCAGAGAATTCCCCATCAGCTGAGTTTCCAGGAGAAGGGGACCAGCTGGCAGGTCAGTATAGGAAGGCCTCTTCCAGCATCAGCTGGGTCAGCCAGGTAACTGTTGGTGGGGGTGAAACTTATTCCCCTCTCCTCAAGTGTCCAGAGAGGGGAGAGAAAAAGTGCAGGAAGAACATGTCCACATCTCTCTCCCTCACTCCCCCACTGATTGATGAGTTTGGAATACCAATGCCTTCATGCCAAAGACCACCAGGAACACACCTGCAGTTAAACACATTGGGTTTATTACTTGTAGTGAGGAACGATGCATAGAATGAGGAACCATGGGGCACTTCTGTAAGAGGATGTTAGAAAAGACGCATTAAAGGATTTGGGCTTATGTTAGGTGATTTAGGGGAGGAATTAAGAAAGTGGACTTTGCTTTAGATTAGATGGTCTCAGAAAGTATGGCTAAGTATGATTGGACATCTCAATAAATCTTATTTATATGGAGGGTAGACTAGAGTGAAGCTGAAGTATAATTAGTGAAGACATGGCAATCATTCCTATCAGCCAGGATGCGGGAAGTCTGGTATTTAGCGATTTGGACAATATTCTTGTTTTTGTCTGTGTTCAGACTTGATTATGGAGTGGATTTGCTTTTGTCTTGATCCATCCTGGTCAGATTGACCTTGGCTGACCTTGAGTTTCTGAGAAAGTGTTTATGTTCAACAGGAGAACACCAAGGAACAGCTGATAACACCAGGCCAGCTCCTGGATGTCAGAGGCTGCTTGTCTCTTTCTTAAGGAGAAGGAACTAAAATGGTCCACCAGGAAACTTCTGGGATCTATGTTTTGAATGTACCTGGCCCTAGAAAGTTCCATTCGTACCTGTTGTCTGCCAAGCCTTACACTCGCCCGAGCAAGTGTAAAGTGTAAGGCTAGCAATCTGGGTGGGTAGGTTTCAATTCAAAGATGACATTGTAGGCAACCTATGGTGGCCATAATCTAAAGGCCTGCTTTTCAATCAGCTTTATCAGTAAAAAAATAAATAAATAGGTGGGAAGAAAAATGCTTATCTCTGTTTCCTGTGCTTTAGTTTTCAATTGGTTCAGAACTCTAGAAGGAAGAGAGAGATGTTATACACTTACTCCCCATAAAACCCCAGGTCATCTCTGATGGGAGCAAGTTCCTCAGAGGGCAAGGACAATCATTTGGAAATGTCAATTGGTTAGAGGATGAGATTGTTTTTGTGCAGCCTAGTGGTTCTCAAAGTGTGGCCCCTGGGCCAGTATCAATATCCCCTGGGAACTTGTTAGAAAAGCAGGTTTTCTGGCTCTACTCTAAACCTACTGAATCAGAAACTTTGGGTTAGATCTCAGAAAACCATGTTTAACAAACCCTCCAGAAGATTCTGATGCTTGCTCAAGTGTAAAAACAGCTGATATAGAGGAAAGAGCATCACTGGATCAGTAGCCAGAAAACAAAGGTCCCAGCCTTGCTTTTGACATGAGCTAGCTGTGCAGACACTCAGAGAAGCCTCAGTATTTTCATCTGTAAAATGGAAATAATCCCTAAATCCCAGGCTTCTGGTGGGGATGAGAGAGGAAAGGTAAGAGAAACATAATGGTTGCAAACTCTAGAAATGTCAAGCATAGCCAGTGAATTGGTTTAAGTTCTGTGTGGCTTATTCGGTCTCACTCTGGTTCTAAGAATATAACACAAGGAAGTGGATGTGGCTCAAGCGATTGAGCTCCTGTCTACCATATAGGAGGTCCAAGGTTCGATTCCCGGGGCCTCCTGGTGAAAGGCAAGCTGGCCCGCACTGCGAGCTGGCTCACGTGGAGTGCTGGTGCAGCAAGATAACACAACAGAAAAAAAGACACAGAAAGGAGACAATAAGAGATGCAGCAGACCAGGGAGCTGAGGTGGCACAAGAGAGTGAGTCCCTCTCTCCACTCCAGAAGGTCTCAGGATCAGTTTCTAATGCCACATAAAGAGAAGACAAGGAGACACAGAAGAACACACAGAGAGCAGACAGCAGTGCAAAACAATGAGGGGGGCAGAGAGACATAGCACAAGTACTTTCTCACCATTAATAAACTATTGGAGGGGAGCGGATGTAGCTCAAGTGGTTGAGCACCTGCTTCCCATGTGCGAGGTCCTGAGTTCAATCCTTGGTACCTCCCTAAAATATAAAATAAAATAAGCTATTAGAATAATTAAGAGAAAGGCAGCTGTCATCCCTTACAACTTAGCCATCTTGTTCTTCTGTAAGATCCTCAACCCATCCCTCTCATATTTATCTTTTGCCAATATGCACACAATTTCATTTACTAAACAAATGACCTAAAGTGGCTGGACAGTAAAGGGTGGAAGGCACAGAGGCTGTCAAGGTCAGACACTGCAAAGAACCTTGCCCTCCACATCTAAAGGCTGAGCCTCTACCCTGCTGAACGTTAAGCATGGCATGGCAATATCTTGCCTGGGGACTGTTCAGAATCAAGTATTAGTATTATCTGGCATGGAGGTTTTTACATGCTCCAAAAGCCTAGAGCATAGGGAAAATAGAACACAGGGGCACTCAAATTATTATGTTTGGAATTGAGTCAAGTGCCTAAACATCTGCTCATAAGCAGTGAGCAGATGAACTGGAGTGGGAGCTCTCTGAAAGAAGGGATGATATTTTATTTATGTCTGTATTTCCAGGACGGGTCCAGTTCCTGGCTCTCAATAAATGTGGAATTGGATAAGCAAATGTGTTTTTACATTTGGTAGTGGGGAAAAGTGTGGTCCATTTTCACAACTTACTTTGGAAGGGACACAATTCTGCAGAATGGTAATTATTTAAAATGGGCTTCTGTCGTTAAGTTGTCTGGGGTTCATCTCTGTAATTAGCAGAGGGCCAAACAAATTGTAGCTGATCAACAGATGTTGATGGAGTGAACACAACCACTCACCAACATCTTTTAAATGAAGGACTTACGTGAATCTCACTGCAAAAACAGATACAGGGACTCGTGGGACTAGCAAAACATTTGACGTTGCCCACCACCTGCTTTTAACGTGTGCCCAGGTGGAGCCCTTTCCTCATTCCAAGGCTGTTGTAGATACTTACTGAGAATGTGTACCTTCTTCATGCTGTCCTGACTTTTCTCCAGATATCTGGAAATTGGCAGGGTGTGGCAGCAATTGGTAGGGCAGTTGGGACACCTTCAACAAATAGATAACATCAATCCTGATTCTGCCACTACAGAAAAAAGAGGCCAGGAATTCCTTCTTCCCTGCCTCCTTCCTACCACTCTCTTTCCCCAGTGTTCTTTTCCTAGATTTTTAGAAAGGCTCCAAGAATTCACAGAAGGACTCACTCTCAATTATTTCCAGTCTACCCAT
>JAKSZT010032975.1:25553-43091 GCA_026826555.1 Tolypeutes matacus
AAGAATTCACAGAAGGACTCACTCTCAATTATTTCCAGTCTACCCATATAGTTCTTCATATGGAGCCATCATGAGCTTTAGTCTCTTACAAATGGAAAAAAAAAAAAAAAAAAAAAGCCTATTTACTGGATGTGTGGTAGATTGCATTGGTAGTACCCCAGCAAAACACATTATTAATCCACTGTCTTGTAGGTGTGGACTTGTGTAAATAGAAACTTTTGCAGATGTTATTTTTAGTTAAGATGTGGTCCAACCAAATCAGGGTGGGTCTTTATCAGTATTACTGGAAGCCTTAGAAAGAGAACAAAGCAGAAGCCAGACGTCAGAGAGAGAGCCATGGGGAGGAGCCAAAAGCCAGAAGTCAGCAGAAACTGAAAGAGTAGAAAGGAGAGGGCATCGCCATGTGACAGGAGACAGAGACACAAGCCAAGGAAACCCAAGAATTGCTGGCAGCCAGCACCAGAATGCTAAAGACTCTAGGAAAGAGCAAACCTTGCAGATACTTTGATTTTGGACTTCTTCTAGCATCAAAACCATGAGCCAATAAATTCCCATTGTTTAAGCCAACCCACCATGTGGTATTTGTCATAGCAGCTCTGGCAAACTAAGACAGAGTGGGAGAACAAAAGGAAAGCATTATAATGGCACTGTACATGGTGTATGAGAGAAAGAGTGGAGTCAATTAAAACTGCTTACTAGGTACAGAGTTTTATTTTGGAGTGTTAGAAATGTTCTGGAGCTAAATAGAAGTGGTGGTTGCACACATTGTGAATGTACTAAATGTCATTGAACTGTTCACTTTAAAATGGTTAATGTTATGTTATATGAATTACACTTAAAGTGTGGGAAAGAATGTAGTTATTTTGGGGAAGAGCATTCTGTGGAGAGGAGACAGCCAGTGCAAAGGCCCTGAGGTAGGAACATACATGGTCTGTTTGGGGAACAAGAAAGTGGTAGATATCACTGAAGACGAAGAGGAAGCTGTGAGATACAGTGTCAGAGGTATTTGGAGAGAGATCATGTAAGTCTTTATAGGCATGGTAAAATCTTTGAATGAGATAGGAAATTATTGGAACGTTTTGTGTAGATGTGTGATGTGATCTGATGTATATTTCAGAAAGGTCATTGTTGCAGTTGGGCAGTTTGATATAATTATGAATTCCAAAAACATAATTAGATCATGCTTGTAAACTGATCTGTTAATCTGGGCATGATTAAGTTATGATGAGGGTGTTGACTGGGCCACGTCAGTAGGGTGTTGAGCCCCATCCCTTGGTGGGTGGGGAATCGAATGTAAAAGGCAAGGCAAAGAACAGAGTAGAAGCAGTTTTTGAGAAGTAGTTTGATGTTGGAGAAAAGGCCACAGGAGAAGAGAAGTGAGCCGTTTGCCTGATAGTCTACAGCTGACCTTGTGGAGGAACCAGAAGAGCTAAGGCCAGAGAGAAACGCAGCCCCAGGAAGAGAGGAACACAAGAAGCCTGAACCCTGGCAAACGTCGGCAGCTGTCATGCTCCAACACGTGGCAATGAACTTTGGTGAGAAGAAACTTAATGGTTTATGGCCTGCTATCTGTGGACTTCTACCCCAAATAAATACCTTTTATAAAGACCAACCCATTTTTGGTAATTCACATTAGCACCCCTTTGGCTGACTAATACAGTAATCCTAGGTTTGTGCAGAGAACAGATTATAGCAAGTTCAAAAAGTGGAAGCTGGGAGACCAGTGAAGATTCTATTGCAATTGTCCAGGTAAGAGATGATGAGTACATAGATCTGTGTGGGTAACAGTGGAAGGGTGAGAAGCAGTCAAGAATTTGAATGTTTTGAAGATTAAACCAACAGTGCTTGCTAACAAATCCCAGGTGGTGTAGGGGAGAAAGAATAGAGTGAAGTAAAACTGCCTCTGTTCTGCTTCATAAAATATGTGTAGAGCGGCCTCCAGGCTGGCACAACCACAAGGTCCTGTCTTCCCCAGCCCAATCCCTGACAAGATTACCTATTGCAGTATCTGCAAGCCGCAAGCCTTGCAATAGCCTCGCCTACGCGGCATAATCTGCAGACCGCAGGCCTGGCTGTGGCTGCGCCTACACAACCCCCTCCCCCGTTCCCCCCTTTCTTCCCTCTTTCCCTCTTCCTTGTCCCTTCTCACCAATCAGAGCTCTCGCCCCAGTTATTGCCTTATTTGGATAACCAATCAGAGCTCTCGCCCCAGTTATTGCCTTATTTGGACAGCCTTGCTTCACCCCCTACCGTTCCCAATTCTGCCCCTCTTCCCTAGCAACTACCAGCCACCCAATAGTGATCGCCGCCCCTAGCTGGAGAACCGCCCCGCTGCCTGCACTATATATATACGTTGCACCTCCCCAATAATCTCTCTCTCTGTCTCTTCTCTTCTCCCCCCGCACTCAGAGGACTCGAGTCTTTTCTTACTTGTGCGATCATCACCAGATACCCCCCACACCCGAGCCGTGGAGACCAGGGAGCCCCCAGCCTGACGCCGCTCCCTGAGAACCTCCTCACCCTCGCCGTTTTCGGAGTGCACGCCGAACGGCACAAGTTTTGCCTGTGTCGCCCCCGGGTCGCAGCTGGGCTAGCCATACCCTCAGCCCGGGAGACCAGCGACATTTGGCGCCCAACGTGGGGCACTGCCGGCGGGACCACCGCGGTCTTCAGGATCTGGTAAGAAAACATATGTACCTTGTCATTTTTCTATTGCTTCCTATCATTCTTCTCTTCATCTTTCGTATCTTGCTCCACTGCTTCCCTAACGCCTCTGAGACCCCGTTCCTGCCAACAATCTTTTCTCTCCTGATGCTCATTCTCCTCCTATTTCGCCCCCGAATGTTGATACTCCTACCATCAAACATACTTTTCCACCTTTTAAACCGCCTCCCTATAATGTCACTGTTAAGACACCGCCCGCCACTCCAGCTATGGATGTTAACCCTTCAGTTCCAGCAGCTACGTTATAAACCTCCCACTGCTTACATAATAATAAGGCTGTGGGATGATAGAAGCTAATAAAATGAAACCACTGCAAATGTAAGAAAACTTAGCAATACGGTTTACAGAAAAATTCTCAAAAGCAGTGAATTCAGAGATATATGTTTCTATTGACGTGTTGTAACTTGTATTGTGTTTGTCTGGTTGTTCAGTGTCAGTGTATATTTTGATACCTCCGGATAGTAATATTAATTTAATGAATAAAAATTATTACAAGAGCTCTATTCAAATGGCCAAAAATTAAATAAGCCCTTATATTAATAAATAAATATGGATATTAGTTTAAAATAATAAAAATAGTTATACTCAAATTAAACCATTATTCTAATAAGTTTGTTTAATGTTGATGGTAATTGCATGTTGTCAGAAGTTTGCTTAAAAACAGTTTCTAAAATCATTGTGATAACTTAAGTAAAGAAGGTATATAGAATGTGCTTTTATTATTAAAAGAAAGTAATTTTATCGTAAGATAAAATGACTAAGTTATTAAAACAGGGTTGGAGTTTTGTTCTTTCTCAGGGTTTCTCAAGTCATTGGTCTGTTTTGGTGGAAGTTTGCACAGAGTTTTTCTCCTGGGTGATCAGTGTGCAGGAGGGAAGATGTTTTATCAAAGTAGCTTCTTGTGCTTTGGCCTTGACGTTTCCTTGGAGAGACAGGTTTTGTTACTTTTGGGGGAACATGATGTTTAAACCAGCCTTCTCAAAAAAGCTTTTTGTTTCAAACTGTTACAAAAGGTTTGGTTTGTTCCCTGGAAGGGGGTGGAATACTGAAAGTTGTTAAGTTCATGTGATGTAGGTTGAGTGAAGTGTTTGAGACTGTTAGGCAACTGAGGGAAATTTTCTAATTTTATGACAATTAAAGTTGTATGAATAAAAAGTTCATATAAATACTTTAAAGGTGTATAAAATTGCTGAAAATTTAATAATGTTTCAGTGTAGTATTAAACAAAAGTGTACTGTTATTAATCATAATTTTAATTATTTTAAAATATAATGTTATAAAACTACCTCTCTGCCTAAAAATCAAAAGGCAGGTGCTTTAACTTAAGTTTGTCAGATTTACTCCACCTCTACTATATATAATAATAATAATAATAAATGGAAACTGAAATAGTAAGCGCATCAAAGATGTTTTGTAACAAATTTAAAAAATAAATAAATAAAGTGCATTTCAACTGGTGTTGTATTCCTCCCTGGAGGAGCTGGCCACTCTCCCAGGGACTGATGCATAAACCTTGAAATGTACTGCCCAGGGAGTGTTGTGTTCCTTCCTGGGGAGGCTGGCCCCTTCCTCAGGAATTAGCAAAATACTCAGAAATTGGCATATTATTATTATTGACTTAAAAGATTGTTTTTTACTATTCCTCTTAATCCAAATGATAAAGAAAAATTTGCGTTTACTATTCCTTCTATTAATTATTCAGCTCCCCGCTTCAAATCCACAACCCGTTTCTGTCCCTCCTTACTGCTTCTTTCACCAATTTAAATGCCTCCAATCCCAATCTCACCCAGGATTGCTGGTTGTGCCTCTCCTCCATTCTGCCCTACTACGAGGCAATTGCTGTTAATGCCTCCTACAAAGATTCTTCGGAAGAAAGCCCTGCCTCTTGCAAATGGAATCATACTAAGGGCCTGACTATACAGTCTGTCTCTCGTAGTGGGCTTTGTGTGGTTAAGATTAATGTTACCATCACTTCCTCTATGCAGTCTCTCTGCAATTATACCTTATCCCCTAATTCAAGTACCAAGTTTTTGATCCCCCACAACGATACGAAATGGCTCTGCTCTTCAACAGGTCTAACACCATGCCTGAGCGTCGCCACCCTCAACACCAGTGGAGAAACCTGTGTGCTCGTTACCATCCTTCCCCGCATTTACTTCCACACTAACGATCAATTCCTTGCATCTTGGCAGCATCAACTACTCCCGGACAATGTACAGAAACGTGAGATCATCACTGCAATAACTCTCGCCTCACTCCTAGGTATCGGTGGGATCGCCCTCGGAGCTACTGCCCTCGGCACACAACAGACCGCTCTTTCCTCCTTGCGCATGGCTGTAGATGAAGATATTGCCCGCATAGAAACTTCTATCTCTCATTTAGAAAAATCCTTAAACTCTCTGTCGGAAGTAGTCCTCCAAAATCGTAGAGGACTCGACCTCCGCTTCCTAAAACAAGGGGGGCTGTGTGCCGCGTTAGGGGAAGAATGTTGTTTCTATGCCAACCACTCCGGCCTCATAAAGGACAACATGGCCCAGCTGAGGGAAGGCCTGGCTAAGCGTAAAAGGGAGTACGAGGCCCTTAACGGCAACACCTGGACCTCCTGGGGATTTGACAAACTCCTCCCTTACCTCCTCCCCTTCCTTGGCCCTTTAATACTCATTCTACTCCTCCTCTCTCTGGGCCCTACCCTCTTTAAAAAACTTTTACAGGCGATCCGCAACTCCCTCTTTGACAAGCCGATGACCGTCCGCTACCAGCGAGTCCAAACCCACGAGGTCGACTATCTGCACCTCTCCAACAACAACCAATCCTTCGTCCGCCCCACCCAAACCGACCGTTCACCCCTCTAGCCCCCTACCCTGCCCTTTTCCTTCCCTATGCATGGCCACACTCCTCCACCCAACATAACTTGGCCAAGATAGTGCTGAACTGGCGAGCCAACGACGGGCAACATAGCCAGACACCTAATAGCCAACCTAAGACAGGGCCCCAGCCACTGTGAGACTTGCAGGACTGTTGTTCAATGACGGGCAACTGAACCTCATAACACAACTGGACAACCTAAGACAGGAACCTAGCCGATTTTTGCCATGGCGCCTGGCTCAATCATTGCTGCTAGAGTCTCCGAAGACGGGTAAGATCCGGTCTTAATACAGCACGGTTCTGACCTAAGACAGACACAGTCCCTCTCTTTGCTGCCTCCTAATGATGCTGGGTGAGCCCAAAGACGGGTAAGAGCTACAGGTGCCTCAGCCGGCTATGACCTAAGACAGGCCCAGCTCCCTATCTGTTGGCCTAAAAAGAAAAAAGGGTGGAGATGCAGTATCTGCAAGCCGCAAGCCTTGCAATAGCCTCGCCTACGCGGTATAATCTGCAGACCGCAGGCCTGGCTGTGGCCGAGCCTACACAACCCCCTCCCCCGTTTCCCTCTTTCTTCCCTCTTTCCCTCTTCCTTGTCCCTTCTCACCAATCAGAGCTCTCACCCCAGTTATTGCCTTATTTGGACAGCCTTGCTTCACCCCCTACCGTTCCCAATTCTGCCCCTCTTCCCTAGCAACTACCAGCCACCCAATAGTGATCGCCGCCCCTAGCTGGAGAACCGCCCCGCTGCCTGCACTATATATATACGTTGCACCTCCCCAATAATCTCTCTCTCTCTCTTCTCTTCTTCCCCCACACTCAGAGGACTCGAGTCTTTTCTTACTTGCGCGATCATCACCAGATACCCCCCACACAAGAGCCGTGGAGACCAGGGAGCCCCCAACCTGACGCCGCTCCCTGAGAACCTCCTCACCCTCGCCGTTTTCGGAGTGCACGCCGAACGGCACAAGTTTTGCCTGTGTCACCCCCGGGCTGCAGCTGGGCTAGCCATACCCTCAGCCCGGGAGACCAGCGACAACCTATACCTGTATCCACCCTCCCTCTTCCTTTTGAAGGAGTCATACCTTCTGTCTTAGGCCAACTGTGGCAGTTTGGCAAGTTTATGAATTCCAAAAAGAGATACTGGATTCTGTTTGTGGACTGGTCTGTACTTGGGCGTGATTAGATTGTGATTGGGGCTTTGACTGGGCCATGTCAGTAGGATGTTGGGTTCCTGCCTCCTTGGTGGGCAGGGACTCACAGAGAGAACTACATGGCAGAGAAGAGAGTTGGAGTTTTGATGCTGGAGTTTTTAAGCTTGGTTGTGAGGAAAAAGAAAAGGCCCCAGGAAAGGAAACAAGCCATTTGCCTGATAGTCTACAGCTGACCTTGTGGGGATAGCAGAGGCGCTGAGCCTGGAGAGAAGCAAGTCCTGGGAAGAGCGGAACCCAGGAAGCCTAAATCTGCACAGCCATTTTGCTCCAATATGTGGCAATAGACTGGTGACAGAAGTAACTTATGCTTTATGGCCTGGTAACTGTAAGTTTATACCCCAAATAAACACTCTTTATAAAAGCCAACCGATTTCTGGTATTTTGCATCAGCACCCCTTTTGGCTAACTAATACTGCCATCCCTTCCCTGCAGGTCAGAGCCAGTTCATACAGGAGGACTTAATGCAACTTGGAAAAAGGCAGAACTTCTAGGGAGACATAGTCCCATGAACTATAGTTAATTAAGGAAACAATTCCTTTGGAAGAGAATGATGCCCTTATCTTTTTGTAGACAGAGCTCTACGTCAGGGCACACAACTTGGTGAGTAGAAAATTGTCTGTTTTTCAAGTACTACCTCCTTGGTCAGTGCTTAAATGACACATGTTTGTACATGTAAGCCCTGCACAGCTAGTCCTGCCAACCTTCTGCGGATCATTGTTTCAGCACCTAATATCATCGCTCTCCTGTTCTTCCACTTCAATTTTTGCAGTATTTAGTCCATATTTAGTGTAATTACTGGTGTTCTTCAGCTTAAGTCTACCATATTGCTATTTGTTTTCTATTTGTCCCTTCAGTGTTTTGTTCCTGTGTTCCAAATTTCCTGCCTTCTTTGGGATTAATCAAATATTTTTTGGAATTTGATTTTCTGTTGGCCATACCTCTCTGTGACATTTATTTAGTGGGTGCTCTAGGTATTACAAGATGATGCTTTAACTTTTCATGGTCTACTTAGCATTAATGTTGTACCACTTAATTAAAATGTAAGAATCTTGCAACTATATAATTCCATTTACTCCCCCATCCTTTGTGCTGTCATGTATTTTTCCACATACATTATAAACCCCACAAATAACAATATCAAAATTATTTTTGCTTCAAACAGTTAATTGTCTTTTAAAGAAATTAAGAATAGAGTTTCCATCTATTGTCACTTCCCTTCATTCTGGAGAACACCTTTTAGAACTTTCTCTAATGAAGTTCTATTGGAGACAAGTTTTTTTTAGAGTTTGTTTATCTAAAAAATGTCTTTAACCTTTATTTAGAAGAATATTTTAATTGGATGTAGTATTCTGAGTTAACTCTATTTTTCTTTGAATAACTTTAAAAATGCATTTACATTGTCTTCTTCCATTGTTTCTTATAGAAGCCAGCCACCATTCATTTCTTGTTTCCCAGTATGTAATGTGTCTTTTTTTCTCTCTGGGTGCTTTTTATGATTTTCTCGCTTTTGTTTTCAGTGATTTTACATGATGTCCCTAGATGCATTTTTATTTGTTCCCTACTGCTTGGGGTTTTGGGATCTGTTGGTTTATGTTTCCACCAAATTTTGGAATAGGTAAATTAGAGATCTTCTTGAAATAATTTTTTCTTCCCCATTCTTTCTCTTGTCCTTTGGGACTCCAGTTACACATATGTTAGACCACTTAATATTGTCCTATGGGTAACTGAGGCTCTGTTCATTAGTTTTTTGTTTGTTTGTTTTTTATCTTTTACACACTATTCTTCATATTGGATAATTTCCATTGTTAAGTTTCCAAGTTTACCAAATCTTAACAACCCATGCAGTGAATTTTCATTTCAGATATTGTACTTTTCAATTCTAGAATTTCTATTTGGTTCTTTTATATAGTTTCCATTTCTCTGAGTTTCCCACAGGTTCATATTGTCCATGTTTTCTATTAAGTCCTTATACTTATTTACATTGGCTGTTTACAAAGTCTTTGTCTGCTAATTCCAAAACTTGGGTTATCTCAGTGTTTGTTTCTATTGACTACTTTTTCTTCTAGATTATGAGTCATGTTTTCCTGCTTTTTTGCACGTCTAGTAAATTTGTACTGTTTTCTGAACACTGCAGTTGATACATTGAATTTTATGTTATCTTTCTTTAAGGAATGTTGAGCTTTGATCTGGTGTGCAGTTAAAGTACTTCCAAATCCTTATAACCATATTAAGCTTGATTTTATTCTTTGCTAGCATGGGTCTATTTTGGCTTTGTCCATAGTCCTAATGTGTGACCCTTATTTTACAGCATGATCTTTATTCCTAAGACATGTCCTTTCCAGGGTCTCAACTGAATGTATGAGGTTCTCAGTAAGATCTCTCCACTCTGACTAGGTCAGAATTCCAACATCTTCCAGCATTCCTGAGCTCTAATATCTCCATTCTTTTCTCAGCCCTGGAGAAGCCACTCTATAATAGACCTTGTGGAATTTTGCCTGTGCATGTGCAGTATAGTTCTTGATTCTCCAACCATAGGGCACAAGGTAGGATTATACATCCCTATTCCCTTGTAGTAATGGCCACATTAATTGGCTTGACTAAACAATAGTGCATGTGTCCCTTGTATGTGGAAGCTTTTAAGAGCCAGTGTCCATTTCATCATGTTCCTATCCCCTGCCATTGTGATTTATTATATTCCAGATGCTGGAAACTATCAGCTTGTGTCCTTAAATGAATATGATGCAGAACAGAATCCCCTGAAAACCTGAGATGGACTACAATGTGAATGCTAATTAAATCTTAGTTTTCTTAAGTCACTGAGACTTGGAGGGTTCCCTGTTACTGCAGCAAAACCTAGCCTTTTTTTCACTAATAAGAAGTCCCACCGCTTCTACATCCCAAATTTCTCTCAACACATTTCTTCCACTTTGTATTCACTTAAGCTAGACCCTCATCATCTCCCCTCTTATTCCAGATATGTCTCCCCCACTGCCTTAAAAACAGTATATTTGCCATTCAAGACTCATCACAATTTGGTTTCAACAGACAACTTCAGTCTTAGATCCTGAAAACTCATATATCCTCTGCTTCAGTCACATGGAATAATTGTGACCCTTCCTCAAATACAGATGCCCTTTTGCTTCACTGTGCTCTCTTGCCTGCTATTCCTATTGCCAGAAATGCTTTTCGCTCTAGTCTTCTGCTTGGCAAATTCATTCTTCAAGTTTAGATCTCTTTCCCCCAACTACTCCCTCACCTTACAGATTTAGTCTCTCTCTTTCTTCCTTTCTCTCTCTCTCTCTTGCTCTCACTCTCTCATCTCTCTCTTTCCCCTCTATACTCCTTTACTGTTTTTTATATTTTATGATATCAACAGTGGTTACTGGCAGCACAAACAATCTAGCTCTCATTTGTATTACACTTGGCTTGAATATTGAATTTTTTTAAATGGAACTATTTGTAAAATGTCAGTAATAGGAAATTTTATACACACACAGAACCACATTTGGATTGCTCTTTAAAAAATCTGAAGATCTGGCAATCCCAGGCTGCTTTACTATATGGTAACAATCTGGTAAAGTCAATTCCTGGTTCCCCTTTTAGATGAGGCACATGTATTCTGATTTTCATATGGTCCCACTCAGATCATTCCATCCCTTCATGCCAACCTGCCCAGTCCCTTTGTCAGTTCCTGAAATATAGTGACTTGTTTATATGCCTGTCTCTACCCCACTAAACTATTAACTTCTAGAGGGTGGAATTATGTTTTATTAATGCCTATAACCCTCTTGTATCTATTACAGTAAGTGGCACTTACTAGGCACACACACACAAACTAAGAGCAAAGGAAGGCATCATCCTCATGGAGCACATTCTCCAAACATGGGTCCTCTTCAGCTATTTTGAATTTGTTGACTTAACCATATAAGTCTGTGATGAAAGCAAATTAGAAGAAGCAATGCAAAAATCAACAAGGAAACATTTAGATAAGACACTCCAGGGGCCTTTTTATACATTATTTATCCACCAAACAATGTTGAAGACAGTGCTTCCAGCTCTGAGGTTTATCCTAATATTAGAATGTGGCTATGTCTCTCTCCTTCTGTGAGTCTGTCTATCTTTCTCCCAGTCTTCCTCTCTGGTAATACACACATACCTACTACCTACATATACATACATAAGTGTCTGTCCATGTGTACACAAACATGCCTCTTGCTCAAGTTCCTAAAATCAGCCCGTGCCTGTCTTTGTGTGTCATTTAAGGCTATTTGCACAGTGGAGAAGGTGAAAGACAGTTTATGAACCAAGCTAGATTTTTTCCATCTTTTTGGCACAAAAAGAGAGAGAAAACTAAAAACAAACCTCACATGCCTAACTACAAAGCCTAGAATATGTGGGGAAGTCATTTTGAGCTATTAGGCATTTGGTGACAGAATCCAACACATCGACTTGCATGCTATGCTATTAATATTGGAACTTCTTGGTTGTTATTCAATTCCACTTTAAATATTGCCAAATTCTAAAAAATTACTTGCTTTTGCTTGTCTGGATTGGAAATAATGGAGAAAAGGGAGACAGCAGCAGTTTCTATCTCAGAATGTATTTTTATGTTTCTCCTCGAGCCATTTCCTCTGGGGAGTTGTGTGAAGTGTTACATAATGAAATGATCATACGATGGCATTTTTCCCTTCTCAGGTTTCAGGGGATACAGACTGCACAAACAAGACAGAGTACTTGTAGCATTTAATTGCCAAAATGTTATGTCAAATAAGCTAAAGCTCTGAAAAGAGAAAAAATAATAAAGGCTTGCAGATCTCAAAGGCATGCTTTTTATGATTAGGTTAAAGAAGAGTTCACTACTTTGAGGTAAGAAGGTTAGAGGAAAAGGGGATTATGATAACTAGGCATTTATAATGTGCCAGGCCCTGTGGATTTCCACAATAAATTCATCAGGATTAAGTGAGACAAGAAATTCCAAACATGGAGCATCATCAAGGCAGTAACAGGCTACAAGTCAGATGGGCCAAAGAGGCCCAGCAACAGATTGAGATCCCAGGGGCAGACACTTGATAATCTACTGGGGGATGGGGGTTTGTCGGGGAGGAAAGAGTGGAGAGTCCAGGAAGGAGGCCAATTCCCTGCAGGATCAAGTTTGAGGAGGCAGATGGAACAGTGGTTAAGAGTCATGCATTAAGGGAATTGTGAGAAGATGGTGGAGTAGGATGCTCCAGGAATCAGTCCTTCCGGCAGAATAACTATTAAATAGGCAAGAAGCTTCTGAATCAAGAGTGGGAAGACGAGGTTGGTAAATTGTGGTAAATACCAGTGAATTGCTTTTTCTGCATGGGGTAACTGTTGCCCTTCCTCTACTTTTGCTGCAGTGGTGTCTGGCCCCTGGCATAGCTTACTGGTATACCAGAAAGAGACATAAAAACCTAGTTACCCAAGATCTGGGAGAGGGGTGTGTCCAACTGCTGCTCACTGCTTTTCATTAGCTACTTCAGATCACTGGACGCCTGGCTCTGAGGGTGACCATTGTTCCAACATACCCCAGACAAATGTAGCAGAAGAGACTTAAAGACATTATGCTTCTTCAGAGCTGCAGAGGACAGTTAAAGCGTTGCATTTGTTAGGCAGGTACTGAGACAAGAAAGCTCAACTTTGGGAAGCATGTAAGAAGCTTCTGGAACCCTTCCTAGCCCCTCCCTTTATTCCCTCACCAGGGCATTTGAAACTGGCCTTTGTGAGTCCCTGGCTTAGTTCCAGCTAAGAGACTGCCTTGGGAAACTCCTCTCTAGTGTGCCCTCCTCCCATAATTTTCCAGTCTGTGGACATAGAAGACAAAACTTTTTAAAAATGATCTTCAGTATGTCAAGAAGTGAAGGAAAGTAAGAAGAAAGAATTAAAAGATATCATGAAAACAATGAATGAGCAATATGAGAATCTCAATAAAGAGATAATTTTTTTAAAGGAACCAAACAGAACTACTAGAGTTGAAGATCACATTAAATGAAATGAAAAATGTCCTGGAGGATTTCAAGAGCAGATTGGATCTGCAAGAAGAAAGAATTGGTACATTTGAAGAGAAGACACTTGAAATGAGTCAGGTTGAGGATCAGAAAGAAAAAAAGAAATATTAGAAGCAAAAATAGCCTAAGACACCTCAGGGACACCATCAAGCATACCAAAATACACATTATGGGAGTCCCAGAAAGAAAAGAAAGAGAAAAAGGGGCAGAAGGAATATTCAAAGAAATAAAGACAGAAAACTTCCCAAACTTAAAGACATAAATATATGCATTCCAGAAGCCCAGAGAACACCAAACAGAATGAACTTGAAGAGAAATACAACCTCTCACATACTAATCAAACTGTCAAAATCAAAGGACAAAGAGAGAGTTCTGAAAGCTGCATAGAAAAGTAATGTATTATGTGCAAGACAATTCCAAATAAATTAAGTGCTAATTTCTCATCAGAAACCATGGAGGCAAGAAGACAGTGTGTTGAAATACTTTAAGTGCTGAGAGAAAACAATGACCAACCAAGAATTTTATATCCAGTGAGACTTTCTTTTGAAAAAATGAGGGAGAGATTAAGACATTCCCAGATAAAGAAGAGCTGAGGGAATTAATCAACACTAGATATGCCTTACAAGCAATGTCAAAGAGACTTCTTCAGACTGAAAGGAAAGGGTACTAGACAGTGGCTCAAAGTGGCATAAAAGAAATAAAGAACCCTGGTAAAGATAATCATATAGGCATTTATAACTGCCAATGTTACTGTATTGTATCTTTTGGTGTGTAGATCCACTTCTTACTTCTTAAAAGTGCTAAAATGCATAATAAGTAACAATAAATCTATGGTTTTGACATATAATGTACAAAGATATAAATTTGTAGCAAGTACAAAAAAAGGGTTGGAAGGTGGAAGGGTATAGAAACAGAGTATGCAAATACTATGGAAGTCAAGTTGATATCAAATCAAATATGATTGTTCTATATTTAGGACATTAATTTTTAACCCCCTGGTAATCACAAGAAAAATATATGAAAAATATATACAGATAGAAATAAAAGGTACTCAATATGGTGCAATAATAAAAATCAAATAAATATAAAATTAGGCATTAATTGAAGAATTGAAGGACAAAAAAGATGCAAGAGTTACAAAGGCTCAATAGCAAAAAGGCATGAATAAGTCCTGCAGTATCTGCAGTGACTTTAAATGTAAATGGATCAAACTATCAAGTCAAAAGGCATAAATGGGCTGAATGGATAAAAAAGCATGACCCAACTATATGCTATTTACAAGAGACTCACCTTAAATTCAAAGACATTAGTAGGTTGAAAGTGAAAGGGTGGGAAAAAATATGCATGCAAGTAGTAACTCAAAGAAAGGTGGGATAGCTTTATTAATATCAGTTAAAATTTACTTTAAGTCAAAACTTTTAAGAGGGACAAAGATGGTCATTATATACTGATAAAGGGGTCAGTTCAACAAGAAGACATAACAATTATAAATACATATGTACCTTACAGCAGAGTCCCAAAATGTGTGAAGCAAAATTGACAGATTTGAAGGGAGAAATAGATAGTTATACATTAATAGTAGGAAACTTTAATACACCACTTTCAAAAATGGACAAAACATCTAGATAAAAGTTTTTCAGTAAGGAAATAGAAGATTTGATGATACTCTAAACCAAGTTGACCTAACAGACATATATAGAACATTTCACCCAACAGCAACAGAATATCCTTTCTTCTCTAGTTAACATGGATCATTCTCTAGGATAGGCCATATCTTAGGTCACAAAACTTGTCTCAATAAATTCAAAAATATTGAAATCATACAATGTATCTTCTCCAACCACAATGGAATGAAGCTAGAAATCAATAACATCAGGAGACATAGAAAGTCCATATTTTGGAAGTTATACGACATACTCTTAGACAACCAATGGGTTAAGTAAGAAATCGCAAGGAAAATTAGGAAATATCTTGAGGTGAATGAAAATGAAAATACAGCATACCAAATTTATGGAATGCAACAAAGGCAGTACTGAGAGGGAAACTTATATCTCTAAAGGCTTCCATTAAAAAAGAAGAAAGATTTCAAATTAGAGACCTAACCTCAAAACTGGAAGAACTAGAAAAAAAAGAGCAAACTAAACCGAAAGTGAGCAGAAGGAAGGAAATAACAAAGAATAGAATGGAGATAAATGAAATAAAGACTAAAAAAAAAAAAAAAAAAAATAGAATCAGCAAAACCAAAAGTTAGTTATTTGAAAAGATCAATAAAATCTACAAACCTTTACTAGGCTGAACAAGAAAAAAGAGGTAATTAAAATCAGAAATGAAAGAGGGCACACCACTATCAACTCTGCCTGAATATAAAGGATTATAAGGGGATACTATGAAGACCTGTACACCAACAAGTTAGATAACCTAGATGAAATGGACAAATTCCTAGAAATACACAAACTTACCTATACTGACTCAAGAAGAAATAGAAGATCTCAACAAATGAATAATTACTTAAAAAAAAAATTGGTAATAAAAAAATCTCTCAACAAAGAAATGCCCAGAAAAGAAAAAAATGCTTCACCGGATAATTTTACCAAACATTCCAAGAAGAACTAAAACCATCCTCATATGTCTGTTAGGTTTAGTTGGTTTAGTGTACCGTTTAAGTCCTGTACTTCTGTATTGATCTGACTATCAATATAGTCATATATTGGTCTATCCATTATCGAGAGTGGTGTGTTAAAATTTCCTACTACTAATGTAGAGCCATCAATTTCTTCCTTCAAATCTGTCTGTATTTACATCATCCATTTTGGGGTTCTGCTGTTAAGTACATGTATATTTATCATTGTTACATCTTCACGGTATATATTTTTTTCCATCCTTTCAGCCTCAAACTATTCGTATCTTTGAACTTAAGGTGAGTCTCTTACAGACAGAATATAGCTGGGACATGGCTTTTTATCCTTTTTGCCAATTTATGCCTTTTGACTTGAGAGTTTCATGCATTTACATTTAAAGTCACTACTGATAATGTAGGACTTTCTTCTGCCATTTTGCTATGGAGCCTTTGTAAGTCTTATATCTTTCCTATCCCTTACTTCCATTAATGCCTACTTTTATATTCATTTGCTTTTTTGTGTTGTACCATATTGAGTGGTTTCTCATTTCTATCTGTATATATTTTCCATCTGTTTTCCTTGTGTTTACCATGGGATTAAAATTTAACATCCTAAATACATAACAATCCTATTTGATTTGTTACAACGCTAACTTCAATAGCATGCACGTATACTTTTCCTATACCCCTCTGTCCCATCCCCCCACCCCCACCATTTTTGTACTTGCTACCACTTATATCTTGGTACATTATATGTCCATAAGCATAGATTTATCATTATTTTTTATGCATTTGCAATTTAGCACCTGTAAGAAGTAAGAAGAGGGGTTACATATCAAGCAATATAATACAATAATACCAGTATTTATAATTACCTAAATGGTACCTTTACTGCAGGTGTTTATTTCTTTAACCTGCTTCTAACCACTGTCTAGTGTCTTTTCCTTTCAGTCTGAAGATCTCCTTTTAGCATTGCTTGTAGGGAAGGTCTAGTAGTGGTGAACTCCCTCATCTTTTGTTTGTTTGAGAATGCCTTAATCTCTCCTTCATTTTTCAAAGAGAATCTCACTGGAAATAAAATTCTTGGCTGGCAGTTGTTTTCTCTCAGCACTTTAAGTATTTCAACCCATTGCCTTTTTGCTTTCATGGTTTCTGGTGAGAAATTGGCAATCAGTCTAATTGGGACTCCCTTGTACATAACACATTGCTTTTCTTTTGAAGTTTTCAGAACTCTTGCCTTGTCCTTTGCATCCAATAGTGTGTGGTCAACATATGACAGGGTAGATTTTTCTTCATGTTTATCCTGTTTGGTGTTCTTTGAGCTTCTTGTTATATGCATATCTATGTCTTTTGCTAAGCTTGAGACATTCTCTGTCATTATTTCTTTGACTATTCTTACTGTTCATTTCTCTTTCTTCTCCTTCTGGGACTCCCATAATGTGTATATTGGTTCATTTGATGGTGTCCCGAGGTGTCTTAAGCTATTTTTGCTTTTAATATTTCTTTTTTTCTTTCTGATCCTCAATCTGAGTCATTTCAAGTGTCTTCTCTACAAGTTCACTAATTCTTTCTTCTGCCATAACCAACCAGCTCTTGAAACCCTCCAGGGTATTTTTCATTTCAGTTATTGTGGTTGTTGCAGTTGGGCAGTTTAATGTAATTATGAATTCTGAAAATATAATTGGATCATGCTTGTAAACTGATCTGTTAATCTGGGCATGATTAAGTTATGATTAAGGTGTTGACTGGGCCACGTCAGTAGGGCATTGAGCCCCACCCCTTTGGTGGATGGGGAATTGAATATAAAAGGCAAGGCAAGAACAGAGTTTAAGCAGTTTTTGAGAAGCAGTTTTGATGTTGGAGAAAAGGTCCCAGAAGAAGAGAAGTGAGCCGTTTGCCTGATAGTCTACAGTTGACCTTGTGGAGGAACCAGAAGAGCTAAGCCTGGAGAGAAATGCAGCTCCAGGAAGAGAGGAACAAAAGAAGCCTGAAACCTGGCAAACGTCGGCAGCTGTCTTACTCCAACACGTGGCAATGAACTTTGTTGAGAAGAAACTTAATGGTTTATGGCCTGCTATCTGTGGACTTCTAC
>JAKSZT010032980.1:0-11041 GCA_026826555.1 Tolypeutes matacus
ACATCATTAGTTGGCTGCTATGCATTTTCTTTTAAACTCACAAGCAATGTCAAAACCATAGTTTTATCTAACATTCTGGCAAAGCAGTTGTTTCTTCATTTGTGAAACTTAAGGAAGTTATTTATTTAATTGGCTGCTAAGCACTTGATTTCACTTACATTCAATATCAAAACCCTTGTCTGATCTAGTGCTCTGTGAATGAAAGAGGTTCTTCAGTTTTGAAAACTAAGCAAGATGCTTGTTTAATTGCCTACTACACACTTGTTTTCACTTACAATCAATGTCAAAACAATGGTTTTACCTAATGCTTGGTGAATTCATGAGGTTCTTCAGTTTTGAAATCAAATAAAGTAGTTTAATTTGTTGCTATGCAGTTGTTTTCGCTTACATCCAATATCAAATCCCTGGCTTTACCTAACACTCTGTGAATGAAGGAGGTTCTTCAATTTTCAAAAATTAAGCAAGATACTTGTTTAATAGGATATTATTCACTTCTTATAACTTACAATCAATGAAAAAACAATGGTTTTACCTTTGTGAAAGTAAGTGGTTCTTCTGTTTGGAAAACTACACAAGTTACTCAATTAATTGCCTGCTGCAAACTTCTTTATACTTATAGTAACTGTCAAAGCACTGGTTTTACCTATTGCTTGTGAATGCAATAGGTTATTCTGTTTTGAATTCTAAGCAAGTTACTACTGTTATTTGCTGGTATTTATTCTCACTTACAATTAATGCCAAAACAGTTGTTTTACCTAACACTCTATGAATGCATGATGTCTTTCAGTTCTGAAAATTGAGCAAGTTACTTTAAAAATTGGCTCTTACACACTTGTTTTTACTTACAATCAATATCAAAATGCTGATTATACATAATACTTCTGAATGGAGTATTTTCTTCCGTTGTGAAAACTAAGTATGTTACTTTTATATTTGATGCTATGCACTTGTTTTAACTTACAACCAATGTCCAAACTCTTGTTTTACCTAATGTTCTGTGAATGAAGGAGGTTCTTCTGTTTACAAAATTTAAGGAACATACTTGTTTATAGGATATTATCACTTGTTTTCACTTACAATCAGTGATATATTTGTGGTTTTACCTAACACTCTCTAAATGCAGGTGTTTCTTCAGTTGTGAAAACTAGGCATGTTACTTCCTTAATTGGCTGCTTTCCCCTTGTTCTCACTTTCAATCAATGAAAAAACACTGGTTTTTCCTGACACTTTGTGAATGTCACAAACTTTGGAAAACTATGCAAGTTACTCCTTTAATTGCCTGCTCCACATTTCTTTTCACTTACAATCAATGTCAAAGCACTGGTTTTACCTAATGCTCTGTGAATGCAATAGGTTATTCTGTTTTGAATTCCAAAAAAGTTACTTGTATTATTTGCTCGTATTTGTTCTCACCTATAATCATTGCCAAAACAATGGGTTTACCTAATGCTCCAGGAATGCAGGATGTACTTCAGTTTTTAAAACTGAGCAATTTGCTTGTATAATTGGCTGTTAAACACATGCTTTCACTTACAATCAATGACAATGATACTTTTGTCGAATACTTGTGAATGCAGTAGTTTCTTCAATTGTGAAAACTATTTAAGTTACTTTTTCTTTTTGTGCTATGCACTTGTTTTCACATACAGTCATTGGCAAATCAGGTGTGATACATAACACTCTGTGAATGCAGTAGGGTCTTCAGTTGTGAAAACTAAGTTCATTGCTTCTTTATTTGGCTGCTATGCACTTGGATTAACTTATAACCAATATCAAAACAATGGTTTTAACTAACATTCTGGGAATGCAGTAGTATCTTCATTTGTGAAAGCTAAGTAAGTTAATTTTAGTTTGCAATTGTTTTCACTTACATTCAATATTAAAATCTTCTTTGACCTAATGCTCTGTGAATGAAGGAGGTTTTTCAATTTTGAAAACTAAGCAGGTTGCTTGTTTAATTGCTTGCTATACACTTGCTATCACTTACAATCAATGTTAATGTATTCATTTTACATAATGCTCTGTGAATTCACATCGTTCTTCAGTATGAATTCCAAGCAAGTAGTTGAATTTGCTGCTATGCACTTGTTTTCACTTACAACCAATATAACAATCCTGGTTTTACCTAACACTCTGTGAGTGAAGGCGGTTCTTCAAATTTCGAAAATTAAGCAAGGTACTTGTTTAATAATATACTATTAACTTCTCTCTTACAATCAATGAAAAAACACTGGTTTTACCTTTCTGAATGTAGGTGATTCTTCAGTTTTGAAAACTAAGCAAGTTACTCATTTAATTGCCTGCTACACACCTCTTTTAACTTACATTCAATATCAAAATGGTGGTTTTACAAAACCCTCTGTAAAGGAAGGAATTTCTTCAGTTGTGAAAACTAGGCATGTTACTACCTTAATTGGCTGTTTTGCACTTGTTCTCACAATCAATGAAATATCATTACTTTTACCTAATGCTCTTTGAGTGCACTACATTCTTTAGTTTTGAAAACTAAGCATGTTACTTATTTAATTGCTGCTATGTACTTGTTTACACTTACAATGTCAATATTCTGGTTTTATCTAAAACATGGAGAATGCAGCTGTTTCTTCAATTTGAAAAAACTGAGCAAGTTACTTTTTCTTTTGGTGCTATGCACTTGTTTTCACTTACAACCAATGTCACAACCCTGGTTTTGCCTAACACTCTGTGAATGAAGGACTTTCTTTAGTTTTCAAATATTAAGGTAGGTATTTGTTTAATAGGATACTATTCACTTGTTTTCACTTACAATCAATATCAAAACAGTAGTTTTACCTTACGCTCTGTGAATACAGTATGTTTTTCAGTTTTGAAAACTAAGCAAGTTACTTGTTTAATTGGATGCTATGCAATTGTTTTCACTTACAATCAATGACAAAACAATTGTTTACCTAATGCTCTTGGAATGCAGTAGTTTCTTCAGTTGGGAAAATTAAGCAATTTACTTCTTGAAATAACTGCTATGCACTTGTTTTCACCTACAGTAAATGGCAAGTCAGTTGTGATATTTAACACTCTGTGAATGCATTACTTTCTTCTATTCAGAAAACCAGGCATGTTACCTCCTTAATTGGATTCTTTGTACTTGTTCTCACAATTAATGAAAAAACACTGGTTTTCCCTAATGCTTTCTGAATGTAAGTGTTTCTTCAGTTTGGAAAACTATGCAAGTTACTCATTTAATTATCTGATGCACACTTCTTTTCATTTACAATTAATGTCATAGAACTGGTTTTACCCAATGCTCTGTGAATGCAGTAGATTATTCTGTTTGAATTCTAAGCAAGTTACATGTGTTATTTGCTGGTATTTAATCTCACCTACAATCAATGCCAAAACAGTACCTTTACTTAATGCTAGATGCATGCAGGTGGTCCTTCAGTTTTGAAAACTAAGCAAGTTGCTTCTATAATTGAGGCTTGCAAACTTGTTTTCACATAAAATCAAAGTAGAAATGCTGGGTTTTACCTAATACTGTGAATGCAGTAGTTTCTTCATTTGTGAAAACTAAGAAAGTTACATTTTAATTTGGTGCTATGAACTTGTTTTCACTTACAGCCAATGTCACAACCCTGGTTTTATATAATGCTCTGTGAATGAAGGAGGCTCTTCAGTTTTCAAAAATTAAGAAGTGCACTTGTTTGTAAGGATACTATTCACTTATTTTCACTTAAAATGTCAAAATGGTGGTTTTACCTAACCCTCTGTAAAGGCCAGAGCTTCTTCAGTTGTGAAAACTAGTCAAGTTACTTACTAATTCTGCTACTTTGCACTTGTTCTCACTTATAACAATGAAAAAACCCTGTTTTTTCCTAACATTTTGTGAATGTAAGTGGTTCTTCTATTTTGAAAACTAAGAAACTTCCTCATTAATTGCCTGTTTCACACTGCTTTTCACTAACCATCAATTTCAGAGCAGTGATAATACATAAGATTCTGGTGAATGCAGTCATTTCTTCACTTGTGAAAACCAAGCAAGTCCTTGTTTAACTGGCTGCTATTCACTTGTTTTCACATACACAAATATCAAAAACTGATTTTCCTAATGTTCTGTGAATGTAGGAGGTCCTTCAGGTTTGAAAACCAAGCAAATTACTTCTTTATTTGGCTGCTATGGCACTTGTTTTCACTTAAAATCAATGTCAAAACACTGGTTTTAACTAATGCTCTGGGAATGCAGTACGTTCTTCAGTTTTGAAAAGAAAGCAGGTTACTATTTTAATTGCCTCCTATGTACTTGTTTTCACTTACAATAGCAATATGCTGCTTTTACCTAATACTCTGAGAATGCAGTTGTTGCTTCAAGTTGTTAAACCTAAGCAAGTTACTTTTTCATTGGGTGCTATGCAGCTGTTTTCACTTATATCAATGACAAAATGTTGGTTAACCTAACACCCTTGGAATGTAGAAATTTCTTCAGTTGGGAAAACGAAGTAATTAACTTCTTTAAATGACTACTATGCACTTGTTTTCACTTACAGTCAATGACAAATTATTTGTGAAATCTAACACTCTGTGAATGCAGTAGGTTCTTCAGTCATGAAAACTAAGCATATTACTCCTTTGATTGGCTGCTATGCACTTGTTTTAACTTACAACCAATGTCAAAAGATGGTTTTACCTAAGAGTCTGGGAATGCAGAAGTTTCTCCCTTTGTGAAAACTAAGGAAGTTATTTCTTTAATTGGTTGCTACACACTTGTTTTCACTTACATTCAATAGCATAACAGTTTGACGTAATGACCTGTCAATGAAGGAGGTTGTTGAGTTTTGCAAACTAAGATAGTTGCTTGTTTAATTCCCTGCTACACACTTGTTTTCACTTACAATTAATATCAAAACCCTGGTTTTACCTAATGTCCTGTGAATGCTTGTGTTTCTTTTGTTTGAAATTCAAGGAAGTAGTTTGATATTCTGCTATGCACTTGTTTTCACTTACAACCAATGCCAAATCTCTGGTTTTACCGAAAATTCTGTGAAGGAAGGAGGTACTTCAAATTTCAAAAATTAACAAGGCACTTGTTTAAAGGATACTATTCGCTTCTTCTCACATACAATCCCTGAAAAAACACGTTTTACCTTTGTGAATGTAAGCGGTTCTTCAGTTTTGAAAATCAAACAAGTTACTCATTTAGTTGCCTGCTACACACATCTTTTCACTTACAATCAATGTCAAAATGATGGTGTTACCTAATGCTCTGTGAATGCAGGAGTTTCTTCTGTTGTGAAAACCAGGCATATTATTTCCTTAATTGGCTTTTTTTTTTTTTTTTTTTTTGCTTATTCTCACAATCAATGAAAAATCACTTGTTTACCTTATGAATGTAAGTGGTACTTCAGTTTGGAAAACTATGCAAGTTACTCATTTAATTGCCTGCTGCAAACTTCCTTTCACTTACAATATCAAAGCACTGGTTTTACCCAAATTTTCTGAGAATGCAGTAGGTTTTTCTGTTTTGAATTCTAAGCAAGTTTCTTGTGTTATTTGCTCATATTTCCCCTCACTTACAATGCCTAAACAGTGGTTTTACCTAATGCTCTATGAATGCAGGAGTTCTTTCCGTTTTGGACACTAAGCAAGTTACTTGTTTCATTGGATGCTATGCACTTGTTTTCACTTACAATGTCAATATCCTGGTTTTGACTACTATGTTGAGAGTGCAGTTGTTTCTTCAATTTGTGAAAACCAAGCGAGTTACTTTTTAATTGGTGCTATGCACTTGTTTTCACTTACAACCAATGTTAAAAACCTGGTTTTACCTAATGCTTTGTGAGTGAAAGATGTTCTTCAATTTTCAAAAATTATGGAAAATACCCATTTAATAGGATACTATTTACTTGATTTCACCTACAATCGATGCCAAAATGGTGGTTTTACCTAACCCTCTGTAAATGCAGGAGTTTCTTCAGTTGTGAAATTTAGGCATGTTACTTCCTTAATTGGCTGCTTTGCACTTGTTCTCCCTTACAATCAATGAAAAACACTGGTTTTACCTAACGCTTTGTGAATGTAAGTGGTTCTTCAGTTTTGACCAGCAAGCACGTTAATTCTTTCATTGGTTGTCATGTTCTTGTTTAACTTTCAACCAATGTCAAATCCTTGGTTTTACCTAACATTCTGGGAATGCCATAGTTTCTTCACTTGTGAAAACTAAGGAAGTTATTTCTTTAATTGACTACTATGCACTTATTTTCACATACAATAAATATCAAAACACTGATTTTACCTAATGCTCTGTGAATACCAAATGTTCTTCAGTTTTGAAATCTAAGCAAGTTGCTCATTTAATTGCCAGCTACACACTTGCTTTCACTAACAATTAGTGTAAAAACACTGGTTTTACTTAATGCTCTGTGAATGCTTTAGGTTCTTCAGTTTTGAATTCCAATCAAGTAGTTTAATTTGCTGTTATGCACTTGTTTTCACTTACAACCAATGCCAAAACCCTGGTTTTACCTAACACTCTAGGAAGGAAGGAGGTACTTCAATTTTCAAAAATTAAGCAAGGCACTTGTTTAAAGGATACTATTCACTTCTTCTCACTTACAATCCATGAAAAATCAGTGGTTTTGCATTTGTGAGTGGAAGTGGTTCTTCAGTTTAAAAAAAACAAACATGTTACTCATTTAATTGCCTGCTTCACACTTCTTTCCACTTACAATCAAATTCAAAGCAGTGGTGATACAGAAGATTCTGTGAATGCAGTCATATCTTCACCTGTGAAAACCAAGGAAGTCCTTGTTTAATTGTATGCTATGTACTTGTTTTCATATAAAATAAATATGTAAAAAGCTGTTTTTACCTAACACTCTGTGTATGTAGGAGTTTCTTCAGTTTTGAAAACTAAGAAAATTACTTCCTTATATGGCTGCTATGGCACTTGTTTTAATTACATTCAATTTCAAAACACTGATCTTACCTAATGCTCTGTGAAAGCCGTAGGTTCTTCAGTTTTGAAAACTTTGCAAGTTACTTGTTTAAAGGGATTCTATACACTTTTTTCACTTACAGCATTGATAATCTGGTGTTTCCTAATATGCTGAGAATGCAGTTGTTTCTTTAAGTTGTAAAATTAAACAAGTTTCTATTTAATTTGGTGCTATGCAATTGTTTTCACTTATAATCAGTGAGAAAACAAACATTTACCTAATGCTCTTTGAATGCAGTTCTTTCATCAGTTGGGAAAACTAAACAATTTACTTCTCTAAATGACTGCTAGGCACTTTTTTCACTTACAGTCAATGGTAAATCAGTTGTGATACCTAACACTCTGTGAATGCAGTAGTTTCTTCAGTTGTGAAAACTAAGCATGTTCTTTAATTGTCTGTTATGCACTTGTTTTAACTTTCACCCATTGTCAAAACCATGGTTTTACCTAACTTTCTGGGAATGCAGTAATTTCTTCATTTGTGAAACTAAGGAAGTTATTTCTTTGATTGGCTGATACACACTTGTTTCACTTACATTCAATATCAAAACACTTATTTGACATAATTCTCCATGACCAAAGGAGGTCTTTCAGTTTTGAAAACTAAGCAAGGTGTGTGTTTAATTGCCTGCTACAAGCTTGTTTTCACTTACAATCAATGTCTAAACACTGGTTTTACCTAATGCTCTGTGAATGCACTAGGTTCTTAAATTTTGAATTCTAGGCAAGTAGTTTAATTTGCTGCTAAGCACTTGTTTTCACTTACAACCTATGTCATACCTCTGGTTTTGCCTAACACTCTGAGAATGAAGGAAGTTCTTCAAGTTTCATTAATTAAGAAAGGTATTTGTTTAATAAGATACTATTCACTTCTTCTCATTTACAATCAATGAAAAATCACTGGTCTTACCTAATATTTTGTGAATGTAAGAGATGCTTCAGTTTTGAAAACTAAGCAAGTTACTCATATAATTGCCTGCTTCACACCTCTTTTCACTTACAATCAATGTAAAAATGGTGGCCTTACTTAATGCTCTGTGAATGCAGAAGACTCTTCCGTTGTGAAAACTAGGCATGTTATTTCCTTAATTAGCTGCTTTGCACTTGTTCTCACAATCAATGAATAAACACTGGTTTTACCTATTGCTTTGTGAATATAAGTGATTCTTCAGTGTGGGAAACTATATACATTACACATTTAGTGGCCTGCTGCACAATTCTTTTCACTTACAATGTCAGAGCACTGTATTTACCTAATGTTCTGTGACTGCAGTAGCTTATTCTATTTTGAATTCTAAGCAATTTACATGAGTTATTTACTAGAATTTATTCTCACTTAAAATCAATGCCAAAACATTGGCTTAACCTAATACTCCATGATATGCAGGAATTCTTTCAGTTTTGAAAAATACACAAGTTACTTGCATAATTGGCTGTTACAAACTTGTTTCCAATTACAGTGTCAAAATGCTGGTTTTACTAATAATTTTGAAGGCAATAGTTTCTTCAGTTGTGAAAGTTAAGCAAGTTACTTTTTCATTTGGTGCAATGCACTTGTTTTCACTTACAACAAATGTCAAAACCGTGGTTTTACCTAATGCTCTGTGAATGAAGATTTTCAGTTTTCAAAAATTAAGGAAGGTACTTGATTAATATGATAATATTCACTTGGTTTCACTTACAATCAATGTCAAAATGATGGTTTTACCTGACCCTCTGTAAATGAAGGAGTTTCTTCAGTTGTGATAACTTGGCACATTACTTCTTTAATTGGATGCTTTGCAATTCTTCTCACAATCAATGAAAAAAAAAAACACTGGTTTTACCTAATGTTTTGTGAATGTAAGTTGTGCTTCTGTTTGGAAAACTATACAAGTTACACATTTAATTGCCTGCTTCACACTTCTTTTCCCTTACAATCAATATCAAAGCACTGATTTAACCTAGTGCTCTGGGTATGAAGTAGATTATTATGTTTGGAATTCTAAGCAAGATACATGTGTTATTTTCTGGTATTTATTCTCACTTACAATCAATGCAAAAGTGGTTTCTTAACATTATATGAATGCAGTAGTCTCCTTACTTGTGAAACTTAAGCAAGTTACTTTTTCATTTGGTGCTATGCACTTGTTTTCACTTACGACCAATGTCAAAACCCTGGTTTTACCTAATATTCTGTGAATGTAGGATGTGTCTCAGTTTTGAAAAATTAAGTAAGGTACTTGTTTAATAGGATACTATTCAATTGTTTTCACTTACAATCAATGTCAAAACACTGTTTTTACTTGACACTCTTTAAATGAAGGTGATTTTTTAATTTTCAAAAATCAAACAAGATACTGGTTTAACAGGAAACTATTTGCTTCTTCTCTATTACAATCAATGAGAAAACTCTGGTTTTACCTCATGCTCTGTGAATTCAGTAGGTCCTTCAGTTTTGAAATCTAAGCAACTTACTTGTATAATTGGCTATTATGCACTTGTATTTTTTTTTTACAATCAATGCCAAATTTCTGGCTTTACCTAACACCATGTGAATGCAGGAGTTTTTTGAGTTGTGAAATCTAGGCACATTAATTCCTTAATTGGCTTCTTTGCACTTGTTCTCACAGTCACTGATATCACTGGTTTTACCTAACAATTTGTGAATGCAAATGCAAAAATGGGAAACGATGCAAGTTACTCATTTAATAGCATGCTGCACAATTCCATTCACTTACAATCAATGTCAAAGCACTGGTTTTACCTAATGGTCTTTGAATGCAGTAGCTTATTCTATTTTGAATTCTAAGCAACATAATTGTGTTATTTGTTTTTATTTATTCTCACTTACAATCAATGCCAAAAACTGTGGTTTTGCCTAACACTCTATGAATGCAGGAGGTCCTTCAGTTTTGAAAATTAAGCAAGTTACTTGTATAATTTCCTGTTACACACTTGTTTTCACTTACAATCAAAGTCAAAATGCTGGTTTAACCTAATGCTTGTGAATGCACTAGTTTCTTCAGTTGTGAAAACTAAGCAAGTTACCTTTTCATTGCATGCTATGCACTTGCTTTCACTTACAATCAATGTCAAACCTTGGTTTAACCTAATGTTCTGTGAATGAAGCAGGTTCTTTAGCTTCCAAAAATTAAGGAAGGTACTTGTTTAACAGGATAATATACACTCATTTTAAATTACAATCAATATCAAAACCCTGATTTAACCTAGCACACACTGAATGAAGGAGGTTTATAAATTTTCAAAAATTAATCAAAGTACTTGTTTATTAGGATATTATTCACATCTTCTCACTTACAATCAATGAAAAAACACTGGTTTTACATAATGTTTTGTGAATGTAAGTGGTTCTTCAGTTTTGAAAACTTAGCAAGTTACTCATTTAATTGCCTGCTTCACACTTATTTTCATTTACAATCAATGTCAAAGCAGTGGGGATACATAAAATCTGTGAATACAGTCATTTCTTCACTTGTGAAAACAAAGCATATCCTTGTTTAATTGCCTGCTATACACTAGTTTTAAGTTTCAATCAATGTCAAAACACTGGGTTTACCTAATGCTCTGTGAGAGCATGATCTTCTTCAGTTTTGAATTCCAATAAAGAAGTTTAATTTGCTGCTATGCAATATCAAAACACTGCTTTTATTATGCCAACACAGTAGTTTCTTCACCATGAAATCAAATTAAGAATCTTGTTTCATTGTTTGCTCTGCATGTTTTCACTTGAATCAATGTTAAAACACTGGTTTTACCTTGTGCTCTTTGCATTCTGGGGGTACTAAGATTTTGAAATGCAAGTCTGATGCTTGTTTCCTTGGCTGCTATGCACTTGTTTTCACAAACAATCCACGTTAAAACAAAGCTTTACCTAAGGCTATGCCAATGCAGTAGCTTATTCATTTTTGAAATCTAAGTAAGATTCTTGTTTCATTTGTTGCTCTGCTTGTGTTTTTACTTACATTCAACTTCAAAACACTACTTTTACCTAATGCTATGTGAATGCCATAGGTTCTTCACTTTTGAAAACCAATAAAGAAACTTGTTTCATTGACTGCTTTGCACATGTTTTCA
>JAKSZT010032981.1:0-13489 GCA_026826555.1 Tolypeutes matacus
CGGCAGGGGCGGGAGCGGCGCGGGCCTCACCTGAGCGGTCACGGGACGTGCCAGGAGCGCCGAGGGCTGGGTAGAACAGGAGGGGCCCCCCATGGCTGGACCCTTGCGCAGGCCGCATCCACACCTGAGGACAGGGCCACGCCACGAAGCGGCGTCCTCCACACCTCCATGCCATAGCCCTGAGCAGAACCCAGCTCTGCAGCCCGCTGTTTCTGCCAGCATCTCTTCCATGCCAGTTAACCTCCCTTACTTACCCACTGTTCGTGGCTCACGGACCCCACTGTATCAATGGACACAATATATATTCTCCGGCAGGCCGAGTTGCTATCTAGAAAATGTATCCCTTCACACTCGCTCCTGCCCACGGTTCCCCAACAGGGCCCACGGACACATCCACAAGGCACTTCAGTTGCGGCAGGTGCCTGTTGTTTTGGTGCCTACCACCTGCCCCAGGGCATAGGGGAACTGTGCCTATCTGATCCCATCCCACCCACCTGTGTGTGAAGTGAGGAAGCCCTTGCTCCACAATGGATCAGGGTTGGGATCCCTACATCCAGAGGGCTCATTTATGCCAGGGAACCTTGAGAAAAAGCCCTTCTCTCAGAATGTCCAGCCGATCTCTTCAGTGGCTGAAATGCAAGATGGAAATATCTGTTCAGCAATGAGACAAGTATCGAGATTCCACTCCGAGGCTTCAAAGAGAGTCAGGAGATCATCCCAGAGCTAACGCGTACGCACACCTCAGTAGGATCTCCTACAACACCGAAGTGGATATCACCCCACACAGAGGGGCTCCTGGGGGCTCTGGAGACACCCAGGTCCTATATAAGGGGGGGGACAGCTCCAGAGATTGAGCCTTATCAGTGCGCTCTACTTTGGAATCTGTGCTGCTGACAGTGACAGAGTTGGACTCAAATAAGTCCTCCCTGCACATGGTCCATCAGTCCCTTCTATTCAAACTGTTATAACCCAGGAGATCGGCCACACTCAGACTTTAACCACTTTTATGAAGTTTATTGAGCTAAGCCCGCGGGCGTCTGCAGCACCTCTCATGCAGGAGAGAACTGCAGCACCCAGGTTTTAAAATGGCTCCTTTTTATAGGGGGTTGCTGTCGCAGTTTGCAAGCAAGCGGGATAAACAGAAGCGGATTTTGGCAGTTAGCTAGCCTTTGCACGGAATGCCCTGATAGCCTGGGGCACAGCTGCAGGGTTGAGATGTCCTTGCAGGATTGTTCAAAGGAGGGGAGGTTGTATGCTTGTCTGTCCTTGCGAGATTGTTTAAGGGAGGGGAGGGTGTGCTTTTCAGATAAGACACTTGGGAGACAGTGGGAAACTTTTCTTTTCTACGTTACTCTGGTTGCCATGAAGGCCTATGGGTAGGCTAGTTCAGGGTTCAACATTCCCCACTTCTCTTCTTAGTGGGTCAAATCATTGACTCATCATAGTGGTCTCCAGTCGTTGGCAGGTGTTGGTAGGGTTGGGCTAATACCATTAGTTTGACCGATTGGACTCTGTTCTTGATAAAAGCTACAAGCCTATTGATAACGATAGGTTCGCAAGTGAGACCCAAAAGTAACAGTATGAGAGGGCCTATTAGGGCTGAAATTAAAGTAGTCAGCCATGGAGACCAATTGAAAAGGTTCTGAAACCAAGACTCAGAGGATTGTTCTTCTAGATCCCTCTCTCTGAGTCTCTTTTGTAGTTCTTGCATTGATTGTTTAATAATTTTTGAATGGTTTACATAAAAAACAGCAGGCTTCTCCGAGGGCAGCACATAAGCCACCCTGTTTCAGAAACAGTAAATCTAGTCCTCTTCTGTTCTGTATAGCTACTTCTGCTAAGGAGTTAACTTGTTTTTCAAGATATTGTACTTGGGTCTGAAGGAGAGCGACATCAGCAGAGAAAGTAGCTGAAAGTTTTCTAATACCAATGTCAGAGGGAATCATGGCCCCAGCTCCTATGGCTGCTGAACCTGCAATCCCTAAGGTGGCTAAGATAGGGATTAGAATTGGAGTCCTTTTTTGTAGTCTAAAGTGTTGATCCTGAGCTAAGAAGTGGGCAGTACCTGAGGGTCCAGCATATAGGTAAACCTGGGGAATGATATAAACACCAATACATAGGTCAGAAGCATTACTAGGGGCAATGCAGCGGGTGATACCAGATGAGCAGGCAAACCAGGTACCATTGGGGGGTGATTAAAGTCCAAGTGGATCCTGCAGCAGTAAGGGGGACAGTGTTTAGGCAATTGTCTTTATAAGGTGAGTTGTCTATGGAGTAGCTGCCGCTGGTGAAACAGATACCTTGTCCTTGGAGATCGCTGAGGGTGATTTTTTTTCTGATGAGAACAATCAGACAGGATACCAGTTTCAAAGTTGTCGGCATCGGTGTAGGAGACGTTCTGGGGGGCCATTTTTCTCATCAGGTTGGCACCAATCCCCACGTAGTATGATGGTGCCGGATCGATGCAGAGCCAACACTCAGTGGAGATGGCCAGCTGAGTTTCATTCAGAAGGGAGAAAACAGAGTCTAGCATAGTTAGCAAAGAATTACTAAAGAAGTTCAATGGGTGCGATGGCGCTAGGAGTTGGGGATTATGGGAGGTGGTCTTCCATAGATTATTTCAAAAGGGGTTAAATGTTTCAAATAAGGGGTACATCTGGTTTTTAGTAAGGCGAAAGGGAGAAGACTTACCCAACTCTCTCCAGTCTCCAATTTTAATTTAGTTAAAGTTTCCTTTAAAGTTCTATTCATCCTCTCTACCTGTCCTGAGCTCTGAGGCCTGTAAATGCAATGTAATTTTCAGTTTATTTTAAGTGCCTCGGCTAGACTTTTGGATATCTTGGCTATGAAAGCCGGGCCATTGTCGGACCCCAACGCCAAGGGTAAGGAGGATTCCTGTCAGGAGGTGCCTGGCGACTACATTGGCAGTCTCATGCTTGGTGGCAAAAGCTTCAGTCCATCCGGAGCAAGTATCTATAAAGACCAGGAGATATTTATAGCCGTATTTGCTTTTTCCAATTTCAGTAAAATCTAATTCCCAATGTTCCCCTGGTTCATGGCCTCTGATTCGGACCCCTACACTGCGAGAGATTGGAGGCCCTGGGTTGACCTGAGCGCATGCTGAGCAACGAGTTACCTCTGAGTTGGTGATGGTCTTCAAATCTTTTGCCCAGTGAAGCACCTGGGTCAGAGCAATTAGTTCTGCTTTCTGAGCGGAGGTTCCTTGGGGCAAGGCCTGTGACCAGAGTACTTGATTTTCCGTGGTCACTGCTGCGCCTGCATAGCTCAGTCCATCTTTCAGATAACTGCTTCCATCAGTATAAAGCTCGTAGTCTGGGTTTTCTAGGGGAGTGTCCCGGAGGTCAGGTCTAGATCCAGTGATAGTCTCTAAAATGTCCAGGCAATCATGGACAATTTCTCCATATTTAGAATCTAGCAACAGAGTAGCTGGGTTGAGAGCCATGGACTTAGAGAAAGTGACTTGAGGGGGGATTTAGAAGCAGCAGCTGATATTGAGTAAGACGCACATTCGAAATCCAACAGTCAGGTGGGGATCTAAGGAGGGCCTCAGTGGTGTGGCCCCCGATAATCTGCAAGTCCTGGCCCAAGGTCAATTTTTGTGCCCCCTTGACTAGAAGGGCGGTCGCAGCTATCGCTCTCATGCATGATGGCCATCCTGCAGCTACAGGGTCTAGTTGCTTGGAGAGATAGGCCACTGGGCGTTTCCAAGGCCCTAAGGTTTGAGTGAGGACCCCTTTGGCAATCCCCTTCTTTTCAGCTACAAACAGCTGAAAAGGTTTCGTGATGTCGGGTGGGGCTAAGGCAGGGGCTGAGCCTAAGGCTTGCTTGAGGGCTATAAAAGCCTGTTCTTCTTTTCCGAGTTCAATGAAAGTTAGGGTCCTTTCCACCTGTGCAGGCATATAAGGGTTTTGCAATTTCAGCAAACCCAAGTATCCAGAGCCTGCAGTAGCCTACCGCCCCTAGGAATTCCCGTACCTGGCACTTGGTGGTTGGAGTTGGGATATTCAGGATAGCTTCTATCCGTCCCAGAGATAGGGTCCTCTTACCTTCTTCCAGATGGTAGCCCAAATATGTGGCTTTCTGCACGCAGATCTGAGCCTTTTTTCATGGACACCCGGTAGTCGAGGTGTGCTAGTTCAGAGAGCAGTTCCTTGGTGGCGATTAGGCAATCCTCTTCTGATTCTGCTGCAAGAAGAAGGTCATCTACACATTGCAAAAGAGGTACCTGAGGGTGGGATTCCCTGAATCCCAGGAGGTCTTGGCTCAGGGCTTGATCAAAGATGGTTGGAGAATTCTTGAATCCTTGTGGGAGTCCAGTCCAGGTTAGCTGGCCTGAAAATCCCCCTTCGGGGTCCATCCACTCAAAGGCGAAGATGGGTCGGCTCTGAGGGGCCAATGGTAAGGTGAAGAAAGCATCTTTCAGGTCCAGTACAGAATAGAAAGTCCGTCCTGGAGGCAGAGAGCTCAGAAGGGTATAAGGGTTAGGTACAGTGGGGTGAATGGTTTCAACCCTCCTATTGACTTCTCTCAGTCCTGTACTGGTCTATAATCTTCGGTCCCTGGCTTTTTACTGGTAAAAGGGGGGTATTTCAGGGTGATTGGCAGGGAGTCAGCATCCCCGCTTCTCTTAATCTCTTGATATGTTTCGCTATGCCTTCCCTTGCCTTCTGAGGTATAGGGTATTGCTTGACTTGGATGGGGAGAGCAGTACTCATGAGTTGCACAATGATAGGGGTTGATGCAAAGCCAATCCTGGCGGGTTGCTCTCTGCCCAGACCCCGGGGATTTTAGTAAGTAGTTCCTGGATATAGCTTTCTCCTATAGCCCCCTTGGGCTCTTGTTCAAATAGAATATATTCTTCGGAGATAGGGACAGTTAACATAATTGATTGAGGGAGCTGATCTCCCAGTTGCAAAATTGTTTCCCCATCTTTAAAAGAAATGGTTGCCTTTAATTTCCGCAGCAAGTCTCGGCCTAAGAGGGGGTATGGGCATTCTGGCATTACTAAGAAGGAATGGGTAACAGTACCCTTTCCTAAGTCAGTAATTTGGGCTTGAGTCCAGGGGTAAGATTTAGGTTTTCCTGTTGCCCCTATGATAGAAGTCTTCTGGGATGAAAGTTCCCCAGTTGTCTCTTGGAGAACTGAAAAGGTGGCCCCCGTGTCTACTAGGAATTCAGTTGGCTTCCCTTCGACTGTTAACTTTATCATGGGTTCCTGGGGGCCAAGCGCGAAGGAACCCTGACCCCCTCAATCTTCAGTTTCTACTAAGAGGCGGGCCGGTTCCTTAGGTTCCTGAGCCCTTCTGCCTATCAACTTAGGACAATCCTTTTTCCAGTGCCCCATCCCCTTGCAAAAGGCACATTGGTTCTTCTTTAGGTCTCCTCTCTCCGGCCGTCCCTTGGAGGGATGGGGTTTCCGGGTTGGTGCTGCCAGCAAGATTCGTGAGAGCTGCTTGGTCTGCTCCCGAATAGGATCTTCTCTATTTTGGAAAACTTTCTGAGCTATTTCTACCAATTCACTTCTGGCTTTTCCTTCAAACCCTTCTTGCTTTTGAAGTTTTTTTCTAATATCTGGGGCCGACTGAGAGACGAACGCCATGTTTACCATTCGTCTGTTATTTTCATCTTCTGGGTCTAAGGGGGTGTACATTCGATATGCCTCCAATAATCTCTCTAAGAAAGCGGCCGGGGACTCGTTCTTATCTTGCATGACTGCACTAACCTTAGTTAAATTAGTAGGCTTTTTAGCTGCAGCCCTTAGACCCCTAAGTAGAGACTGGCGATAGTGGCGCAAGGCTGTCATCCCTGCATCAGTGTTAGGGTTCCAACGAGGAGGACTCGAAGGGAGTAATTCCTCTAATTCATCCCTCCCAGTCTGGAAGTCCCCCTCGTTGTCCCCCAAGATAATCTTAGCAGCCTCCCGATGGATTCCCTCTCTCTCCTCAGAAGTGAACAAAGTCTGTAAAATCTGTTGACAATCATCCCAGGTAGGCTGATGAGTGCGGAAAATAGTTTCTAAAAGCGAAATCAGCCTCTGGGGGTCCTCTGAAAAAGGAGGGTTCTGGTGTTTCCAATTATAGAGATCAGAGGTGGAAAATGGGACAGAAATCATTCGAGTATGGCCCGGAGGCGCCCCTGGTTGAGGAGGAACTTCCCTGAGCGGCAACAGGGGCACTGAAGAATCAGGCCCTGGTGGAGGGGGCTGATAGAGAGTCCCCCCTCTTGTGTGGGGAGGACTCTGGACTTCCCCTTGGGGCGAGCACCCTGGGGCCTGTTGCTGCGAGGGAGTTCTTGGGCAAGGCAGGGGGTCAAATAAGCTTTTAGCTATATCATCAGTTTCCCCCGGCAGAACAGGATATAAACGGGGTTTCTGTTTCTCTGGTTTCTCATCTTTCTTTTTTTCCGGGGGACCCCGTGCCCCTCGAGGTTTCGGGGCAGTTACTAAAATGGTTTTTCTGCCTACCCTCGCATACATATCCCCCTTCCCTGGTTTCTGGCATTTCTGGATATAATCTACTTTATCATGCACAATGTCAATCTAAACACCTATATAAACCCTCTGGTCGGGGTGGGGAACCCCATAAACAACAGACCGTACAGCAAACAACAGAGATAAATCAAATGGGCCTTCCGAAGGCCAGTCCATTGGGAAGGCTGGCCGTTCAAGTTCACAGAGGGTCCGTAGGAAGCCTGGATCTGCTGGCTTCCCATAGTCACAGGATCTCTTAAAGAAATCAGAAAAATTAGCAAGAATGCATTCAAGAGGAGTCCGCGGAGTGGATTTTCCTTGTCCCATCCTGTCAGGGTTGAAACAGTTAAAACACCAAGAAACACTGAACATAGACAGACAAACGAACAAAACACTGGAGACTAGTCTCACTCCCACTCACACAACAAATACCAAAGTGAAACCTAACGGTTTCCAAAATCAGGAGAGGGCGTCCCGTCCCTGATTCGGGGAGTGCAGTACCGCGGCGTCCCGCCTGCAACAGCCCCCACAAATGCTCCGGAGCCAACACAAAAGGGAGAATCCCTTACCAGATTCCTCGAGGCCACCGTCCTAGTCCGAATCCGATCACGAATTAAAAGCAAAGGCGAGGAAGTGGAGGCACTTCCCGCTTAGTCTGAGGAGGTCGACCCCAATTAAGGGGGACCTCGCGGTTGATCTCGCTGGGGCCTCCAAATGTTATAACCCAGGAGATCGACCACACTCAGACTTTAACCACTTTTATGAAGTTTATTGAGCTAAGCCCGCGGGCGTCTGCAGCACCTCTCATGCAGGAGAGAACTGCAGCACCCAGGTTTTAAAATGGCTCCTTTTCATAGGGGGTTGCTGTCGCAGTTTGCAAGCAAGCGGGATAAACAGAAGCGGATTTTGGCACTTAGCTAGCCTTTGCACGGAATGCCCTGATAGCCTGGGGCACAGCTGCAGGGTTGAGATGTCCTTGCAGGATTGTTCAAAGGAGGGGAGGTTGTATGCTTGTCTGTCCTTGCGAGATTGTTTAAGGGAGGGGAGGGTGTGCTTTTCAGATAAGACACTTGGGAGACAGTGGGAAACTTTTCTTCTCTACGTTACTCTGGTTGCCATGAAGGCCTATGGGTAGGCTAGTTCAGGGTTCAACATTCCCCACTTCTCTTCTTAGTGGGTCAAATCATTGACTCATCATAGTGGTCTCCAGTCGTTGGCAGGTGTTGGTAGGGTTGGGCTAATACCATTAGTTTGACCGATTGGACTCTGTTCTTGATAAAAGCTACAAGCCTATTGATAACGATAGGTTCGCAAGTGAGACCCAAAAGTAACAGTATGAGAGGGCCTATTAGGGCTGAAATTAAAGTAGTCAGCCATGGAGACCAATTGAAAAGGTTCTGAAACCAAGACTCAGAGGATTGTTCTTCTAGATCCCTCTCTCTGAGTCTCTTTTGTAGTTCTTGCATTGATTGTTTAATAATTTTTGAATGGTTTACATAAAAACAGCAGGCTTCTCCGAGGGCAGCACATAAGCCACCCTGTTTCAGAAACAGTAAATCTAGTCCTCTTCTGTTCTGTATAGCTACTTCTGCTAAGGAGTTAACTTGTTTTTCAAGATATTGTACTTGGGTCTGAAGGAGAGCGACATCAGCAGAGAAAGTAGCTGAAAGTTTTCTAATACCAATGTCAGAGGGAATCATGGCCCCAGCTCCTATGGCTGCTGAACCTGCAATCCCTAAGGTGGCTAAGATAGGGATTAGAATTGGAGTCCTTTTTTGTAGTCTAAAGTGTTGATCCTGAGCTAGGAAGTGGGCAGTACCTGAGGGTCCAGCATATAGGTAAACCTGGGGAATGATATAAACACCAATACATAGGTCAGAAGCATTACTAGGGGCAATGCAGCGGGTGATACCAGATGAGCAGGCAAACCAGGTACCATTGGGGGTGATTAAAGTCCAAGTGGATCCTGCAGCAGTGAGGGGGACAGTGTTCAGGCAATTGTCTTTATAAGGTGAGTTGTCTATGGAGTAGCTGCCGCTGGTGAAACAGATACCTTGTCCTTGGAGATCGCTGAGGGTGATTTTTTTTCTGATGAGAACAATCAGACAGGATACCAGTTTCAAAGTTGTCGGCATCGGTGTAGGAGACGTTCTGGGGGGCCATTTTTCTCATCAGGTTGGCACCAATCCCCACGTAGTATGATGGTGCCGGATCGATGCAGAGCCAACACTCAGTGGAGATGGCCAGCTGAGTTTCATTCAGAAGGGAGAAAACAGAGTCTAGCATAGTTAGCAAAGAATTACTAAAGAAGTTCAATGGGTGCGATGGCGCTAGGAGTTGGGGATTATGGGAGGTGGTCTTCCATAGATTATTTCAAAAGGGGTTAAATGTTTCAAATAAGGGGTACATCTGGTTTTTAGTAAGGCGAAAGGGAGAAGACTTACCCAACTCTCTCCAGTCTCCAATTTTAATTTAGTTAAAGTTTCCTTTAAAGTTCTATTCATCCTCTCTACCTGTCCTGAGCTCTGAGGCCTGTAAATGCAATGTAATTTTCAGTTTATTTTAAGTGCCTCGGCTGGACTTTTGGATATCTTGGCTATGAAAGCCGGGCCATTGTCGGACCCCAACGCCAAGGGTAAGCCAAATCGTGGGAGGATTCCTGTCAGGAGGTGCCTGGCGACTACATTGGCAGTCTCATGCTTGGTGGCAAAAGCTTCAGTCCATCCGGAGCAAGTATCTATAAAGACCAGGAGATATTTATAGCCGTATTTGCTTTTTCCAATTTCAGTAAAATCTAATTCCCAATGTTCCCCTGGTTCATGGCCTCTGATTCGGACCCCTACACTGCGAGAGATTGGAGGCCCTGGGTTGACCTGAGCGCATGCTGAGCAACGAGTTACCTCTGAGTTGGTGATGGTCTTCAAATCTTTTGCCCAGTGAAGCACCTGGGTCAGAGCAATTAGTTCTGCTTTCTGAGCGGAGGTTCCTTGGGGCAAGGCCTGTGACCAGAGTACTTGATTTTCCGTGGTCACTGCTGCGCCTGCATAGCTCAGTCCATCTTTCAGATAACTGCTTCCATCAGTATAAAGCTCGTAGTCTGGGTTTTCTAGGGGAGTGTCCCGGAGGTCAGGTCTAGATCCAGTGATAGTCTCTAAAATGTCCAGGCAATCATGGACAATTTCTCCATATTTAGAATCTAGCAACAGAGTAGCTGGGTTGAGAGCCATGGACTTAGAGAAAGTGACTTGAGGGGGATTTAGAAGCAGCAGCTGATATTGAGTAAGACGCACATTCGAAATCCAACAGTCAGGTGGGGATCTAAGGAGGGCCTCAGTGGTGTGGCCCCCGATAATCTGCAAGTCCTGGCCCAAGGTCAATTTTTGTGCCCCCTTGACTAGAAGGGCGGTCGCAGCTATCGCTCTCATGCATGATGGCCATCCTGCAGCTACAGGGTCTAGTTGCTTGGAGAGATAGGCCACTGGGCGTTTCCAAGGCCCTAAGGTTTGAGTGAGGACCCCTTTGGCAATCCCCTTCTTTTCAGCTACAAACAGCTGAAAAGCTTTCGTGATGTCGGGTGGGGCTAAGGCAGGGGCTGAGCCTAAGGCTTGCTTGAGGGCTATAAAAGCCTGTTCTTCTTTTCCGAGTTCAATGAAAGTTAGGGTCCTTTCCACCTGTGCAGGCATATAAGGGTTTTGCAATTTCAGCAAACCCAAGTATCCAGAGCCTGCAGTAGCCTACCGCCCCTAGGAATTCCCGTACCTGGCACTTGGTGGTTGGAGTTGGGATATTCAGGATAGCTTCTATCCGTCCCAGAGATAGGGTCCTCTTACCTTCTTCCAGATGGTAGCCCAAATATGTGGCTTTTCGCATGTAGATCTGAGCCTTTTTCATGGACACCCGGTAGTCGAGGCGTGCTAGTTCAGAGAGCAGTTCCTTGGTGGCGATTAGGCAATCCTCTTCTGATTCTGCTGCAAGAAGAAGGTCATCTACACATTGCAAAAGAGGTACCTGAGGGTGGGATTCCCTGAATCCCAGGAGGTCTTGGCTCAGGGCTTGATCAAAGATGGTTGGAGAATTCTTGAATCCTTGTGGGAGTCCAGTCCAGGTTAGCTGGCCTGAAAATCCCCCTTCGGGGTCCATCCACTCAAAGGCGAAGATGGGTCGGCTCTGAGGGGCCAATGGTAAGGTGAAGAAAGCATCTTTCAGGTCCAGTACAGAATAGAAAGTCTGTCCTGGAGGCAGAGAGCTCAGAAGGGTATAAGGGTTAGGTACAGTGGGGTGAATGGTTTCAACCCTCCTATTGACTTCTCTCAGTCCTGTACTGGTCTATAATCTTCGGTCCCTGGCTTTTTACTGGTAAAAGGGGGGTATTTCAGGGTGATTGGCAGGGAGTCAGCATCCCCGCTTCTCTTAATCTCTTGATATGTTTCGCTATGCCTTCCCTTGCCTTCTGAGGTATAGGGTATTGCTTGACTTGGATGGGGAGAGCAGTACTCATGAGTTGCACAATGATAGGGGTTGATGCAAAGCCAATCCTGGCGGGTTGCTCTCTGCCCAGACCCCGGGGATTTTAGTAAGTAGTTCCTGGATATAGCTTTCTCCTATAGCCCCCTTGGGCTCTTGTTCAAATAGAATATATTCTTCGGAGATAGGGACAGTTAACATAATTGATTGAGGGAGCTGATCTCCCAGTTGCAAAATTGTTTCCCCATCTTTAAAAGAAATGGTTGGGAAGTGGCTGTGGCTCAATCAGTGGGGCTCCCGTTTACCATGTGGGAGGCCCCGGGTTCGGTTCCGGGGCCTCCTGATGGGGGCGGGCCCGCCCGCGCGGCGTGGTTGGCTGACCCGGCGAGCACGAGCAGCAAGGGGGGGGGATAAATGAATAAATAAATAAAATCTTTAAAAAAATAAAATAAAAGAAAAGAAAAGAAATGGTTGCCTTTAGTTTCCGCAGCAAGTCTCGGCCTAAGAGGGGGTATGGGCATTCTGGCATTACTAAGAAGGAATGGGTAACAGTACCCTTTCCTAAGTCAGTAATTTGGGCTTGAGTCCAGGGGTAAGATTTAGGTTTTCCTGTTGCCCCTATGATAGAAGTCTTCTGGGATGAAAGTTCCCCAGTTGTCTCTTGGAGAACTGAAAAGGTGGCCCCCGTGTCTACTAGGAATTCAGTTGGCTTCCCTTCGACTGTTAACTTTATCATGGGTTCCTGGGGGCCAAGCGCGAAGGAACCCTGACCCCCTCAATCTTCAGTTTCTACTAAGAGGCGGGCCGGTTCCTTAGGTTCCTGAGCCCTTCTGCCTATCAACTTAGGACAATCCTTTTTCCAGTGCCCCATCCCCTTGCAAAAGGCACATTGGTTCTTCTTTAGGTCTCCTCTCTCCGGCCGTCCCTTGGAGGGATGGGGTTTCCGGGTTGGTGCTGCCAGCAAGATTCGTGAGAGCTGCTTGGTTTGCTCCCGAATAGGATTTTCTCTATTTTGGAAAACTTTCTGAGCTATTTCTACCAATTCACTTCTGGCTTTTCTTTCAAACCCTTCTTGCTCTTGAAGTATTTTTTCTAATATCTGGGGCCGACTGAGAGACGAACGCCATATTTACCATTCGTCTGTTATTTTCATCTTCTGGGTCTAAGGGGGTGTACATTCGATTTGCCTCCAATAATCTCTCTAAGAAAGCAGCCGGGGACTCGTCCTTACCCTGCATGACTGCACTAACCTTAGTTAAATTAGTAGGCTTTTTAGCTGCAGCCCTTAGACCCCTAAGTAGAGACTGGCGATAGTGGCGCAAGGCTGTCATCACTGCATCAGTGTTAGGGTTCCAACGAGGAGGACTCGAAGGGAGTAATTCCTCTAATTCATCCCTCCTAGTCTGGGCGTCCCCCTCATTGTCCCCCAAGATAATCTTAGCAGCCTCCTGATGGATTCCCTCTCTCTCCTCAGAAGTGAACAAAGTTTGTGAAATCTGTTGACAATCATCCCAGGTAGGCTGATGAGTGTGGAAAAGAGTTTCTAAAAGCGAAATCAGCCTCTGGGGGTCCTCTGAAAAAGGAGGGTTCTGGTGTTTCTAATTATAGAGATCAGAGGTGGAAAATGGGACATAAACCATTCGAGTATGGCCCGGAGGCGCCCCTGGTTGAGGAGGAACTTCCCTGAGCGGCAACAGGGGCACTGAAGAATCAGGCCCTGGTGGAGGGGGCTGATAGAGAGATCCCCCTCTTGTGTGGGAGGACTCTGGACTTCCCCTTGGGGCGAGCGCCCTGGGGCCTGTTGCTGCGAGGGAGTTCTTGGGCAAGGCAAGGGGTCAAATAAGCTTTCAGCTATATCATCAGTTTCCCCCGGCAGAATAGGATATAAACGGGGTTTCTATTTCTCTGGTTTCTCATCTTTCTTTTCTCTCGGGGGACCCCGTGCCCCTCGAGGTTTCAGGGCAGTTACTAAAATGGTTTTTCTGCCTACCCTTGCATACATATCCCCCTTCCCTGGTTTCTGGCATTTCTGGATATAATCTACTTTATCATACACAATGTCAATCTGAACACCTATATAAACCCTCTGGTCGGGGTGGAGAACCCCATAAACAACAGACCGTACAGCAAACAACAGAGATAAATCAAATGAGCCTTCCGAAGGCCAATCTATTGGGAAGGCTGGCCGTTCAAGTTCACAGAGGGTCCGTAGGAAGCCTGGATCTGCTGGCTTCCCATAGTCACAGGATCTCTTAAAGAAATCAGAAAAATTAGCAAGAATGCATTCAAGAGGAGTCCGCGGAGTGGATTTTCCTTGTCCCATCCTGTCAGGGTTGAAACAGTTAAAACACCAAGAAACACTGAACATAGACAGACAAACGAACAAAACACTGGAGACTAGTCTCACTCCCACTCACACAACAAATACCAAAGTGAAACCTAACGGTTTCCAAAATCAGGAGAGGGCGTCCCGTCCCTGATTCGGGGAGTGCAGTACCGCGGCGTCCCGCCTGCAACAGCCCCCACAAATGCTCC
>JAKSZT010032987.1:0-14074 GCA_026826555.1 Tolypeutes matacus
GACCACAGGTTGTGGTGCTGACTAGAGCAAACAGGTGGATTATGTACAGAAGTCATTTATGGTGCTGACTAGAGCCTGAAGTGTACCTGTGTACAGACCACAGGTTGTAGTGCTGACTGGAATCAGCAGGTGTATCATATACAGAGGACAAGTGTGGTGCTCACAAGAACCAGCAGGTGGTCCCATGTACAGAGTGGAGGTTGTGGTGCTGACTAGAAACAGTAAGTATACCATGTAAAGTGTAAATGTTGTGGGGCCGACTATCACCAGTAGTTGGGCTCTATGTACATAGCACAGGTTTTGGTGGTGACTAGAATCAGTAGTTGGACCCATGTAGACCACAGGTTGTTGTGCTGACTTGAGCCAGCTGGTGGACCCTTGTACTGACCACAGTTTGTTCTGCTGAATAGAGTCAGTAGGTGGACAGTGTACAGACTACAGGCTGTGCTACTGACTTAAACCAGCCAGTGGATTCGTATATTGACCACAGGTTGTGGTGCTGACTAGAGCCATCTGGTGAACCTGTGTACTGACCACAGGTTATGTTCACTAGAGTGAGCAGGTGGACCCATGTAGACCATAGGATGTGGTGCTGCTTATAATCTGTAGGTGGACCAGGTATTGATGACAAATTGTTGTGTTGACTTGAACCAGAACATGGGCCCATATACAGACCACAGGTGGTTGTGCTGGCTAGAGTCAGCAGGTCGACAGTGTACAGACAAAATGTGGTGCTGATAGACACAGCTGTTGGCCCCGGGTACTGACCACAGTTTGGTGCTGACTAGATCCTGCAGGTGGTCCCATCTACAGACCATAGTTCATGGTGCTGACTGAAGCCAGCAGGGGGACCTTGTACAGACCACAGTTTGTGGTGCTGTCTAGATCCAGCTGGTGGACTCGTGTACTGACCACATGTTGTTGTGTTGGCTAGAGCCAAGAGGTGGACCTGTGTAGACCACAGGTTTTGGTGCTGACCAGAGGCAGCACATGGACCATATACAGACCATAGGTTATCGTGTTGACTAGAGCAAAGAGGTGGACCAAAGTCCTGACCACAAGTTGTGGTGGTGAATAGAACCAGTAGGTGGACCTCGTATTGACCATAGGCTGTGGTGCTGTGTAGAATCAGCAGCTGGACCTAAGTACAGACCACAGGTTGTGGTCCTGACTAGAGCCAGCAGGGGGACCATGTACAGACTACAAGGTGTGGTATTCATAGAGTCAGTAGGTACCCCCCGTGTACTGACCACAGGGTTTGTTGCTACCTGGAACCAGTAGATGGTCAGTGTACTGAACACAGCTCGTGGTCCTGACTAGAACCAGCAGGTGGGCCCATGTACAGACCACCGTTTGTTGTGCTGACTAGATCCAGTAAGTGAATAGTTACAGACCACAGGCTGTGGTACTGACTAGAACCAGCCTGTGGGCCCATGTACACATGGCAGGTTGTGATCCTGTGGACCCATATACAGAGTACACGTTTTGGTGCTGACTAGAAGCACTGTTGGGACATGTACTGACCCCAGGTTGTTTTGCTGTAAATAGTCAGCAGGTGGACCGTGTACATCACAGATTGTGGTGCTTACTAGACCCAACAGGTGGACACATATATAGAGCAAAGGTTCTGGTACTGACTGGAACCAGCAGGTGGACCCATGTACAAAGCCCAGGTTGTGATGCTGATAGATCCTGCAGGTGGACCCGAATACTGACCACAGTTTGTGGTATTGGCTCGTGCCAGAAGGTGCATGCATGTAGGCCACAGGTTTTGTTGCTTAAAAGAACCAGCATGTGGGCATGTATACTGACCACATGTTGTGAGTCAGACTAGAGACAGCAGGGGCCAGATAGAGAGCACTGGTTGTGGTTTGGATTAGAACCAGTAGGTGGAACCGTGGAGCCATGTACAAAGCATAGGTTGTGGTGCTGACTAGGGCCAGCATTTGGACCCATATGCAGAGCACAGGATGTGGTGCTGATTAAACCTTTAGGTGAACTGTTTACCAATCACAGTTTGTGGTGCTGACTAGATCCAGCAGGTGTACCATGTACAGAATAGTTTGTGCTGATGACTGGAACCAGCAGGTGGACCCATGTACAGATGACAGGTTGTAGTCCTGACTAGAACCAGCATGTGGACCTATGTACAGAACACACATTTTGGTGCTGACTAGAAGCAATAGGTGGAACATCTACTGACCCCAGGTTCCGGTGCTGATTAGAGCCAGCAGATGAACCATGTACAGACCACAGGTTGTGGTGCTGATTAGATCCAGCAGGTGTACCGTGTACAGACCACAGGCTGTAGTGCTGACTATAACCAGCAGGTGTAACATGTACAGAGAATAGTTTGTGATGTTCACTAACACTAGTAGGCATACCATGTATAGACCACAGGTTGTGTTGATGACTAGAACCAGCAGGTGGTACTGTGTACAAACCACAGGTTGTGGTGCTGACTAGAGCCAGCAGGTGGACCCATATACAAAGCACAGGATGTGGTGCTGACTAGAGCAACCAGGTGAACCGGTATACTCACCACCAGTTGTGGTGCTGACTAGAGTCAGTAGGTGGACCCGGGTACAGACCAAAGGTCGTGGTGCGCACTAGTGCCAGTAGGTGGACCCATTTGCAGACCACAGTTCATGGTGCTGACTATAGCCACCTGGTGGACCCATTTACAGCGTACATGTTGTGGTACTGCCTAGAGCCAGCAGGTGGACTAGTATAGTGATAGCAGGTTGTGGTGCTGATGGAATGAGCAGATGGACCTGTGTACTGACCAATAGCTGTGGTGCGAACTAGAGCAGGCAGGAGGACCAAAGTAGACCAGAGGTTGTGGTGCACACTAAAGTCAGAAGGTGAAATGTGCACTGAACAGATTGTGGTGCTCACTAGAGCCAGCCAGTGGACCCGTTTACAGCACACAGGTTGTGGTGCTGACTATTGCCAGCTCGTGGAACCATGTACAGAGCACAGGTTGTGGTGCTGACGAGAACCAGGAGGGGGACCGTCTACTGACCACAGGTTGTAGTGCTGACTAGAGCAGGCAGGTGGACTGGTGTATGGTCACAGATTGTGGTGCTGACTAGAACCAGTAGGTGTAATGTGTACTGACCACAGATAGTGGTGCTGATGCGAAACAGCAGGTGGACCAATGTACAGACCACTGACTGTGGAGCTGACTACAGCCAGAATGTGGACAATGTACAAGCACAGGTAATGCTGCTCACAAGAACCAGCAGGTGGACAAATGAACTGAGTAGAGGGTGTGATGCTGACTAGAACCAGTAGATGGACCCATGTAGACCACAGGTTGTGCTACTCTCTAGAGCAAGCAGGTGGACTAGTATACTGACCACAGGTTGCTGTGCTGATAGAACGAGCAGATGGATCCATGTCCTGACAACTGTTTGTGGTGCTGACTAGAGCAGGCAAGTGGATCAATGTAGACCACAGGTTTTGGTGCTCACTAGAGCCAGCAGGTTGACCGCATACAGATTATAGGTTGTGGTGCTGACAAGAACCAGTAAGTGGGCTGTGTACTGACCACAGGTTGTGGTGATGACTAGAGCAAGGAGGTGGACTATTGTACTTACAACAGGTTGTGGTGCTGATAGAATGAGCAGATGGACCCTTGTATTGATCACTGGTTGTGGTGCTGACTAGAGCAGGTGGTGGACCCATGTAGACCAGAGGTTGTGGTGAGGACTAGAGCCAGAAGGTGGACCGTGTGTCACCAGAGGTTATGGTGCAGACTAGAAACAGCTGGTGCACCATGAACTGATCATAGACTGTGGTGCTAACTAGAACCAGCAGACTGAACCGTGTCCATGATACAGGTTGTGGTGGTGATAAAAACCCATAACAGGGCTATGTACTGGCCAAAGGCTTTGGGGCTGGCTTGATCCAGCAGGTGGACACATGTAGAACACAAGTTGTGGTGGTGATAGATCCAGCAGGGGGACCCATGTACTGACTAAAGGTTGTGAGGCTGACTAGAACCAGCAGGTGGACCATGTAAAGACCACAGATGGTGGTCCTGACAAGAACCAGCTGGTGGACCTGTGTACAGAGCTCAGGTTGTCGTGCTGACTAGAGCCAGCAGGTGGACCCATGTACAGAGCAGACATTGTGATGCTGACTAGAATGAGTTGGTGGACCGTGTACATTGCAGAAGTTGTGGTTCTGACTACAGTCATCAGGTGGAACCATGTAAGACCACAGGCTTTAGTGCTGACTAGAAGCAGCAGGTAGGCCATGTACAGAGCACAGGTTGTGGTGCTGACTAGAGCAGGCAGGTGGAAACATGTACTGACCACAGGTTGTGGTGCTTTTGTGTAACAGCAGGTGGACCCATGTACATGCCCCAGGTTGTGGTGCTGAATAAGTCACCAGGTGGACCATGTACTGACCACAGGTTTTGGTACTAACTAGATCCAGCAGGTGGATGTGTACAGATGACAGGCTGTGGTGCTGACTAGAACAAGTAGGTGTATGTGTGTACTAACCACAGGTTGTGGTACTGACTAGAACCAGTAGGTGGACTGAATACTGATCAGAGGTTGTCTTGTTGATGTGAAGCAGCAGGTGGACCCTTCTACTGACCACAGGTTGTGGTGCTGCGTATCGCCAGTACAAGGAATGTGTATTTACTACATGCTGTGGTGCTAACTAGAACCAGCAGGTGGACCCGTGTACAGACCACGGGTTGTAGTTCTGGCTAGAACCAGAAGGTACACCATGTTCCAGAGCAGAGGTTGTGGTGCTGTCTAGAAAAGCAGGTGGACCCATGTACAGAGCAGACCTTGTGGTGGTGACTAGAATCAGTAGGTGGACTGGGAACTGACCACAGGTTGTGGTGCTGAATAGAGGCTTCAGGGTATCGGGTACAGACCACAGGTTGTGCTGCTGAATAGAGCCAGCAGGTGGACCCATGTAGACCACAGGTACAGGTGCTGACTAGAACCAGGGAGTGGACCCGTGTACTGACCACAGGTACAGGTGCAGACTAGATCCAGCAGGTGGACCTATGTACAGAGCAGATGTTGTGGTGCTGACTAGAACCAGTAAGTGAACCCGTGTATAGAGCAGAAGCTGTGGTGCTGACTAGAGGAAGCAGGCAGACCTGTGTACAGATCACAGGTTGTAGTGCTGGCTAAGCCATCAGGTGGACCACGTACAGACCACAGGCTGTGGTACTGACTAGAACTAGCAGGTGGACCTGTGTATTGACCACAGGTTGCGGTGGTGATGTGAAACAGGATGTGGACTCATGTGCAAAAACTGGTTGTGGTGCTGACTAGAGCCAGAAGTTGGCCAATGTACAGACCACAGGTTCTGTTGCTGACTGGAAACAGCAGGTGGATCATGTACACAGCACAGGTTGTGGTGCTGACTGGAACCAGCAGGTGGACACTTGTATAGAGAACAGGTTTTGGTGCTGATAGAATCGGCAGGTGGACCCATGTACTGAAAACAGGTTGTGGTGTTGACTAGAGCCAGCTTGTGGACCCGTGTAGACCACAGATTTTGGTGCTGTCTTGAGCCAGCATGTTGACCCATGTAAAGGCCACATGTTGTGTTGACTAGTTACTGCAGGTGTACCATGTACAGAGCTGAGGGTGTGGTGCTCACTAAAACCAGCAGGAGGACATATATTCGGAATGGAGGTTGTGGTCCTGTGTAGAAACAACAGGGGTACCGTGTATTGAGCACAGGTTGTGGTGTTGTCTAGAGCTAGCAAATGGACCGTGTAGTGACCAGAGGTTGTGGTGCTGACTAGAATGAGCAGGTTGACCCATGTACAGACTACATGTTGTGCTGACCAGGGCCAGGAAGTAGACTGTGTACAGACCACAGGTTAGGGTGCTGACTAGATCCAGTAGGTGAACGATGTACTGAACACAGGTTGTGGTGCTCACTAGAACCAGCAGGTAGACCCATGTATGGACCAGAGTTTGTGGTGTGGACTAGAACCAGTAGGTGGACCCTGGAGACCACAGGTTTTGGTGTTGACTAGAGGCAGCAGGTAGATCCATGTACTGACCATAGGTTGTGATGCTGTCTAGAGTCATCAGGTGGAATGTGTACTGACCAACAGGATGTGGTGTTGATGAGAGCCAGCAGGTGGACCCATGTACAGAGCACAGGTTGTGTTGCTGACTAGAGCCTGCAGGTGAACCATGTATAGATCACAGGTTGTGGTGGTGACTAGTACCTACAGGTGGACAATATACAGAGCACAGGTTGTTGTGCTCACTGGAACTTAGAGGTGGAACTCTGTACAGAGCAGACTTTGTAGTGCTGACTAGAACAAATAAGTGGACCCATACAGACCATCGGTTGTGGTGCCAATATAGCCAGCAGGTGGGCCTGTGTTCAGACCACATTTTGTGCTGCTGACTAGAGTCAGGAAGTGGACCGTGTACAGACCCCAGGTTGTGGTGCTGACTAGAGCCTAGTAGAACCATGCACAGAGTACTGGTTGTGGTGCTGATAGAACAAGCAGGTGGAGCCATGTACTGACCACAGTTGGTTGTGTTCACTAGAGCCAGCAGGTGGACCCATGTAGAACACAGGTTGTGTTGCCAACTAGAGCCAGAAGGTGGACCATGTACTGACCATCGGTTGTGGTGCTGATTAAAACCAGTAGCTGAACCATGCACGGAACACAGGTTGTGGTGCTCACAAGAGCCAGCAGGTTGACCCGTGTACAGGGAACAGATTGTGGTGCTGATAGAACCAGCAGGTGGATCCGTGTACTGACCACAGGTTGTGTTGACAACTAGAGCCAGCAGGTGGGCCGTATACAGACCACAGATTGTGGTGCTTAGAAAGCCAGGAGGTGGCCACATGTACTGACCACAAGATGTGGTGCTGACTAGAATCAATAGGTGGACCGTGTACTGAACACAGGTTGTGTAGCTGACTACAACCAGCAGGTGGGCCAGTGTACTGACTCCAGTTTTTGGTGCTGACTAGAGACAGGAGGTGGACTGTGTACAGACCATAGGTTGTGGTGCTGACTAGAACCACTAGGTGGAGCTGTGTACTGCCCCTAGTTTGTGGTGCAGACTAGTGCCAGCAGGTGGACCCATGCACAGAGCATAGGTTGTGATGCTGATCGATCCAGCAGGTGGACCCATGTAGTGACTACAGTTTGTGGTGTTGGCTAGTGCCAGAAGGTGGACCCAGGTAGGCCACAGGTTGTGGTGTTGATGAGAGCCAGGAAGTGGACCATGTACTGACCACAGATTGTGGTGCTCATAGAGGCAGCAGGCAGTGTACTGCCTGTGTACTGACCACATATGAGCCTGACTAGTGAGAGTATGTGGACCATGTACAGACCACTGGTTGTGGTTTAGATTAGAACCAGCAGGTCATCCCATGTAGACCCATGGCCCCATGTACAGAGCACAGGTTCTCGTGCTGAGTAAAGCCAGCAAGTGGGCCCATATACAGGGCACAGGCTTTGGAGCTGATTAAAACCAGTAGGTAAACTGTGTACTGATCACAATTTTGGTGCTGACTAGAGTCAGCTAGTGGACCATGTACAGAGCACAGATTTTGGTGCTGACAAGAACCATAGGTGGATCATGTACTAACCACAGTTTGTGTTGCTGACTAGAGTCAGCAGGTGGATTGTGTATCCCACAGGTTGTGGTGCTTAATAGACACAACACGTGGGCTCATATATAGAGCACAGGTTCTGGTGCTGACTAGTCAGCAGGTGGACCTTGCACAGACCATAGGTAGTGGTGCTGAACAGAACCAGCAGGTGTACCATATACAGAGCACAGGTTGTGGTGCTCACTAGAACCAGTAGGTGTACCATGTACAGACTACAGGTTTGGTGCTGGATATAACCAGTAGGTATACCCTGTACAGACTACAGGTTGTGGTGTTGACTAGAAACAAGAGGTGGATCCATGTACAGTGCAGAGGTTTTGGTGCTGACTAGAACCAGTAGTTGGACTCGTGAAGACAACAGGTTGTTGGGCTAAATACATCCTGCTGAGGGCCAGTGTACTTACCACTGGTTTTTATGATGTCTAGAGCCAGCATGTTGACACATATATGGAGCATAGATTTTGGTGCTGACAGAACCATTAGGTGGAACATGTAATGACCACAAGTGGTGATGCTGACTAGAGTCAGCAGGTGGACCGTGTACCCCACAGGCTTTGGTGTTTACTAGGCCCAACCCATTGAGGCATATATAGAGCATAAATTCTGGTGTTGACTAGATCCAGCAGGTGGACCTTGCAGAGACCACAGGTTGTACCGCTGAAGATTATCAGCAGGTGTACCATATACAGAGCACAGTTGTGGTGTTCACTAGAACCAGTAGGTGTACCATGTACAGATTAAAGGTCGTGGTGCTGACTAGAACCAGGAGGTGGACCCATGTACAGAGCAGAGGTTTTGGTGCTAACAAGAACTAGTAGTTGGACTTGTGTAGACCACATGTTGCTGTGCTGTATAGATCCAGCTGGTGGATCCTTGTACTGACCACAGGTTTTGATGCTGTCTAGAGCCAGCAGGTGGACCGTGTACTGACCAGAGTTTGTGATGCTGACTAGGATCAGCCAATGGATCCGTGTACATACCACAGGTTGTTGTGCTGGCTAGGGCAAGCAGGTGGAAAGTGTAGAGACCACAGGGTGTGTTGCTGATAGAGACAGCACTTGGCACTGTGTACAGACCACATATTGTGGTGCTGACTAGAACTAGCAGGTGGAACCATGTACTAACCCCAGGTTGTAGTGCTGACTAGAGCCAGCAGGTGGATAGTGTACAGACCACAGGTTGTGGTTGTGACTAGATCCAGCAGCTGGACAATGTACTGAGCACAGGTTTTTGTGCTCACTAGAACCAGCAGGTGGAAGGACGTAAGGAGCATGGTTTGTGGTGCTGAATACCACCAGTAGTTGAACCTCTGTAGACCACAAGTTGTGCTGCTGATAGAGCCAGCAGGTGGCCCCGTGTACTGACCAGAAGGTGCGGTGTTCACTAGAACCAGTATGTCGACCAAGTACTGACCAGAGATTCTGCTACTGATTAGAGCCAGCAGGTTGACCTGTGTACAGAGCACAGGTTGTGGTGTTGACTAAATCCAGCACATTGACCCATGTAGACCACAGTTTGTGCTGCTGACTAGAACGAGCAGGTGAATCCATGTACTGACCACAGGTTTTGCTGTTGACTAGAGACTGCAGGTTGATCTGTTCACAGAGCACAGGTTGTGGTGCTGATTTGACCAGGAGGTGGACATTGGCTCTCACCAGAGGTTGTGGTGTTTACAAGAGCCAGCAGGTGGACCAGGTTGTGGTGTTGAATAGAGCAGCAGGTGGACCATGCACTGACAACAGGGTGTGGTCCTAAGAGACCCAGCAGGTGTATCCATGTACAAACCATCAGTTGTGACTTTGACTTTAGACACAGATGGATCATGTACAGAGCACAGGTTGTGTTTCTGATTACAACCAGTAGGTGGGCCAACTACTGATCACAGGTTGTGGTGCTGACAAGAGCAAGCAGTTGGATCATGTACAAGAAGAGTTTGCTGTGCTGACTAGAGCCTGCAGGTGGACACGTGTAAAGACCACAGGTTGTGGTGATGACTAGAGTCAGCAGGTGGACCCGTGTACTCATCCCAAGTTGTAGTGCTGACTAAAGCCAGCAGGTGGACACGTGTACAGACCACAGGTTGTGGTGATGACTAGATAGAGCAGCTGGACAATGTATTGAGCACAGTTTGTGGTGCTCACTAGAACCAGCAGGTGGAAGCATGTAATGAGCAGAGTTTCTGGTGCTGAAAAACACCAGTAGTTGAATCCGTGTAGACCACAAGTTGTGGTGCTGATAGAGCCAGCAGGTGGCCCCATGTACTGACCAGAATGCAGTGTACACTAGAACCAGTATGTCGACTGTGTACTGACTGCAGCTTGTGCTACTGATTAGAGCCAGCAGTTTGACCCGTGTACAGAGCACAGGTTGTGGTGTTGGCTAAATCTGTCAGGTGGACCCGTGTACAGACCACAGGCCCTATGTGGGCCCCTCCCCAGCCAAGGAGTGCAGAAGCCAGCCTCTCTGCCATGCTCCTATCACCCATGGCTCCCCTCTTTCCCTGATCCTTCCACACACTGCTCCCCCCTTTCCCTGCTCCTACCACACACTGCTCCCCTCTGGCCTTTCTGCTACTGCACACTGCCTACCTCTTGCCTTGCCTGACCTCCCGGCTTCAGAGGGCACGGTGGATGCTGCCTGCCTCCCCATGTGGCCTCCTGGGCAGTCGACCGCAGTGTACCTGGCAGGCCCTGGGGGACAGTGGCAAGCTGCTGGGCCTTGGCTGGTGGCTGCACCTCCCCTGGGCTACAGGTTACACCTGTGCCCTGGTGGCACTGGGTCAACCCCTCCCTCTCACAGGCCATCTGTCCCGTTTCCTAGAAGAGAATGTCTTTTCTCTGAAACTGTGTCCTTCCTACTTCCCTGTGACAAATATCCTTCCTTACAGGAGAGGATGAAGCTGGAAGGTGGAACTTCTTCATGCCCCTCTCAATCCTGGGCATCCCCAAGTTTGTTGGGTGAACTGTTACTGGTTCTTGAAAAAAAACAAAACTGTAGGAATCCAGTGTCCGGGTCCCCGACAACTCCACCCCCACCCTCCTGTCTCTGGGGCCTCATCCCCAGGCCCAGGTCCCATTTCCTGTGTATATTCCTTCACTGCAAAAAAAAAGAAGAAAAAAATAAAAAAAGGACCGACAACACTCTCCAGGCGGCGGCTTCTACGCCAAGCGATGAAGGGAGGCGCTGCGTGCCAGAGATGCAAAGCCGGCCCCCTGGGCACCGCTCTGGGTCGGGGGAGCCATGCAGGGATCAGAGCGGCCCCTGCGCCGCTCCTGCTCGATCAGCGCGCAGCGTCCCCGACCCTGCACCTCGCCCCAACACCTTCAGCCCTAGCCAGGATTGAACCCTGGGCCCCTATGCTCACGCCCTCAAAGGGTGTGCGAGAAACGCCAGGTAACTGCAAACGGCTGGTAGAGCCCGAAGCCCTCTGAAGGCTCACAGGTGCCCAGGGGGCGCATGCCTACGCCACCCAGCCGCGGGCGCGATGACCTCCGCTGCTGCTAGGCACTGGCGGCAGCTGTTACGCGACGTTTTTCGGGGGCTCCAGGTCCTCACTTCTCTGAGCCTCCGATTCCCGTTTCAGGAAGGGGAAGCAGCTGCCGTGGGCGGGGTGCACAGAGGCGGGATTTCCCGAGACGGCTGGGAAATATGGATGGGACCCAGGCAAGAAGAGCTCCTGTTCAAATAGTATAATCTCTAGTGGGCAGGTGTTCTGCCAAGGTTACGGGTAATTGAAACGTGGCCTTGTGAGTGGAAAACGTGTCCCGACGCTGATCTGGGCCAGGCCGGTCGTGTCCTGGGGGTGGCAGTAACCGTGGGCGGCCACAACAGTGGGCGGCCTGGGGTGAGCTGCAGGGTAAGAAGGAGGCTGGCGCCTGGGGAGGGGCTGGGCAGCACCTGGGAGACTGGGGTGACTGGGCAAATCCGGAAGCCTCCTGGCTGTAGACACTCGTTGGAGCATCTGATCTAGCTGTGCTGGGAAGGGGTGGGTACGGGGGGGCCCCTGGGGTGACAAGAACAGTCCACTCTTCAGCACTTCTGAATCACTTAGGGTCCTCAGGTGGGAGCAGAGAAGCAGCCCTTAGCTCTACTAGGTCTTGAGACACTGGGGGAGGCTGGGGCCAGGCCTGGGAACTGTCTGGACTTGCTGCCCCATGGACTCCCCACACCCAGACCTTCTTCACACTTGGAGTGAGTTCAGCAAACAGCCAGTTGTTAGTCTTGCTGTGCTCCCTGGGAGCGACAGGATGGGGCTTAAGGTGGAGTTTTCAGCCACAACATCTGGATCAAACCCCAAATTTTACCACAAACGCATGGTGTCACAGACCCTCTGTCTGTTTTCCTTTCCATCATTCTCCTGGTAGCACCTAGCTCTCTGGCTCATTTTGATCCTTTAGCCAGTCCATATATGAAAATTGTTTAGGAGAGGGATAGGCATGTGTAGCAGTTTGATATTATTGATGAATTCCAAAAAGAAATATTGGATTATGTTTGTAAACTGGTCTTTTCCTCTGGGAAGAGGATATTGGATTCAGAGGTTTTACTTTTACTTATGATTAAGACTTTATTTGGGCCATGTCAGTAGGGTGTGGGGACTCAGATAAAAGACATGGCAAAGGGCAGAGTTGGAGTTTCAATGCAGGAGTTTTGAGCTTGAGCCCTGGGAAGTAAGCTCACAGAGGGGCTTGGTCGTGAGAAAGGAGAAAAGGCCCCGGGAAGAGAGACAAGCTGTTCACCTGAGAGTTCACAGCTGGCCTTGTGGAGCGAGACAAAGCCTAGAGAGCCTCATAGTCTACAGCTGACCTTGTGGAGGAAGCAGCGGAGCTGAGCTGGGAGAGAAAAAGAGCCCCTGGAAGAGAGGAACCCAAGAAGCCTGAACCCTAGCAAACGTCAGCAGCTGTCTTTCCCCAACATGTGTCAGTAGACTTTGATGAGGGAAGAAGCTTACACATCCCTCATCGAAGAGTCTGGTAACTGTAAGCTTCTACCCCAAATAAATAGCCTTTATAAAAGCCAACAGGTTTCTGGTATTTTGCATCAGCACCCCTTTTGCCAAGTCATACAGCATGGATTAAATGAGTCCCTATCTGTGATGTGTAGAAGGCAGCCAGGCATGGATTTCCTGGTCCAGGTATGTGGTTTACAGAGGACAGGGACAGGTGAGGATTTTCTGAGTCCATATTTGTGATATTTAGGACAGGGACAGGTTGGGGTTTTCTGGTCCATATGTGATGTGTAGGGGCAAGGACAGACAGTGTGTGCTTGGCGTTAGCTCTCTGGAGCTAACCACCGGTGGTGGATCTCACCACCATTGAGATGCTAAGATACCTTCCTCAGACCCTGCCCACTTCATGGCAATATTCTGAGTCTCCAGTTAGACAATGTCCACATTGAAGTCCATCCAGCTGGAAAATAAGAGACCTGACTCAACTCTGGACTTCCGGGCATGGTCCAGGGCTTGCCTTACCTTGCTGTGTCCCAGAATAACCCAGGGGTATTTCTTTTTCATGACAACTGTGACGGTTTGAGATTATTTATGAGTCACCAAAAAAGAAAGATTATATTTGTAAACTAATATATTCCTCTGGGTATGATACTCTTTAATTGTATTAAATTCAGTGAGGTGCTTCTGATCAAGTTTACTTGATAAAATCAATTTAGGGCTTCTGATTGGTCTGTATCAGTAAGGCATAACTCAGGTTGAGTCCCTGCCCCCTTGTTGGGCTGATATAAATGGACACTCAAGTAGACACATGAGAAGAGAGTGCTCCATAGATGCCAGAGGAGAGAACATTGTCATTTTGATCCTGCTGTGTGACAGAAAGAAGGCTCAATCAGCTCATCCTAGGGAGAGATGGACCATTTGCCAAATAGCTTACAGCTGACCTTGGGAAGAGACCAGAGACTGATATAGAAAGCCTGGAAAGAAACAAGCCCTAGGCCAGGAGAGAGAGGCAACCCTGAGAGACAAGCCCTGTGCCAGCCTGAAGTTGAGAGAGACGAAACCCAGAGGGAACGCTGAACCTCACAGAGTCCAGGGACCATCTTGCTTCAACATGTGGCCACTGACTGGTGAGAAAGCAGCCTTGAGTTGGACCTAAAGGCCTTGGGACTGTAAGCTTTTACCCCCAATAAACACCCTTTATAAAAGCCAACAGCTTTCTGGTACTTTGCATGGAAACCCCTTAGGCACACTAATATAGCAACAAAAGTATTTGGGGGCAAGTACAAGGCCACCACTCCTCCAGGAGGTGGCACAGCCACAGGTCCAGGTCCCTCCATGTCCTGGGGTGGCATTTGTGGGGCTTTCACACCTTAACATTGACCGGGAGACCAGAGCTTCTCCTTGCTGACCCCATTGTTCTGCCTCCTGCTGTAACACCTCCAGCACCTCCTCCACCCCCAGAGCTCCTCCTGGACCTGGTGGAGCTCAGCCCAG
>JAKSZT010032993.1:0-17259 GCA_026826555.1 Tolypeutes matacus
TTTAATCTAGTCCATTCTACTAGAGGTTAATACCTTCTTGAACAGAGTAACTTTGTTTTACTTTTCTCTAAGTCCTTTAGAGTAATGAGCCCTGGTGTCTGGCACATAGTAGGCACTCAATAAAAAGTTGTTGAAATGAATTAATTATGAATCTATTGAACTGAGAAATTACAGTATATTCTGCTCCATGCATCTTGCTCTGAAGGGCTCTGCTTGGCACATTAATCTTAGACCCCTAGTGACTAAGAGCACTGCGCCTGGACTGTCTCAATTCCATTATATTGATGAGCTCGCTCAGAGGGTTAGAAACAGAACGGCATTTAACCATTTACTAGCAACCAAAAAATCATTTTTCTTTTCTCTGAATAGCTGACAAAATTCTGGTGGATGTGGTTGCAGGGGAATTTTCTGAAGAGTTGAAGTATATATCCCCTAATTCCAGAAGCATCCATTCCTTTGCTGCTAAGAGTGAGGTTTTCCACAATCAATCAGTTTGGATCACTAATCAGTTTTGAAGCAAACAATAGGTTAAACTGCTTTTGTTTTAGCAAGTCAAAGTGGTTTGGGTTCAGGGCATTTAATGAAAATACATGATCTTATTTATGCATAAGAATACTTGTAATTTATTCTTTTTATCACTCATTCATCTTTAATATTTAAATGACTAAAATGATATTTGGAAAAGAAATTATTTCTCCATTTGAGCCTCTACTATTCCTTTGAGGGTTTTTTTTGCTCATTTTTAGGATTTCAATTGCTTGAAGGATATATATTTACTGCAATGTTACATCTTTGTTAATCTTAATATTCTTTCCTTCAAATTTTGGGCCAGTATACATAGATTATTAATCTTTAAAAAAAATTTTTTAATATATTTTTTATTGACATATATCATTCATACATGAATATACATAAACAATAAGAGTATAGTAAAAGTTGTGAACTTATAAAATAAACATGCATAATACCATGCTGGGATCCCATACATCACCCCTCCACCAACACCTTGTATTGTTGTGATACATTTGTGACAAACTATGCAAGAACACCATCAAAATATTACTACAAACTATAGACCATATCTTACATTTGGTATATTTTCCCCCAACCCAGAGGTTGTTTATTACAGAGGTTGTGAACTTACAAAACAATCATGCACATGTGTACAATTCCCGTACAACACCCCTTCACCAACACAACACACCGTGGTGGAATATTTGTTACAAATTATGAGATAATATCATCAGTCTATTACCACCAACCATGATCCATAGCATAGATTTGGCACACTTTTTCCATACCTCCCAATTATCAACACAGTACGTCTTTGGCATTGATGTAGGAATATTACAATATTGTTGTTAACCACAGTCCAGAGGTCACTCCAGTTGTATTTTTCCCATGCTTCTCCACATTCCCACCACTCTGCAATAGTGACATACATCCACTCTAACTCACAGAAGGACACTCTTGCATTTGTGCCATCAACCACAATTCTCATCCACCTCTGGGTTCACTGTGTTATTCAGTCCCTGGATTGTTCTCTAGCTTTCTTTCAGATGACATCCACATCCCTAGATTACCCTTTTCAGCCACAATCCCATTTATAAACCAGCTGGTACTCACTATGATGTTCCCATCAACTCTATCCATTTCCACATTTTTACAGTCAAGTTAATTAAAACTTCTACATACATTAAGCATCAGCAATTCTTCTCAACCCTCCTCTTATCTCCTAATAACCTATACTCTAGGTTTTAACTCCATGCATTTGTTCTTCATATTTAGTTCATATTAATGAGACCATGCAATATTTGTCCTTTTGTGTCTGGCTTACTTCACTTAGCATAATGTCTTCAAGAGTCATCCATGTTATCATATGTGTGCCAATTTCATTTCTTCTTACTGCAGCATAGTATTCCATTGTATGGATATACCACATTTTGTTTATCCATTCATTGATTGATGGACACTTGGGTTGTTTCCATCTTTTGGCAATTGTGACTAATGAACATCCGTGTGCAGGTATCTGTTCGTGTCATAGTTTTTAGTTTTCTGGATATATTCCTAGTAGAGGAATTGCTGGATCATATGGCAGTTCTATATTTAGCTTCCTGAGGAACCACCAAACTGTTTTCCATAGAGGCTGCCCCATTTTACACTCCCACCAACAGTGAAGGAACATTCCTATTTCTCCACATCCTCTCCAGCACTTATTGTTTTCTGTTTTGTTTTTGTTTAAATAATAGCTATTCTATGCAGTGTTAGATGATATCTCATTGTCATTTTGATCTGCATTTCCTCAATAGCCAGTGATATGGAACATTTCTTCGTGTGCTTTTTGGCCATATGCTCCTCCTCCCTAGAGAAATGTCTACTTAAATCCTTTGCCCATTTTTTAACTGGCTTGCTTGCTCTTTTATTGTTGAGTTGTATGATCTCTCCACATAGAATGGAAATCAAACCCCCATCGATATCACCCTCCCACCAAGTGGGCTGCTCTTTCACCCTCCCGACAGAGTCCCCTCAATCACAGATGTGTTTAAGTTTGAGGAGGTACCATTTATCCATGTCTTCCCCCATTGCTTGCACCTCTGGTTCAAGAATCTACCACCCACCACCAGGTCCCAAAGATGCTTCCCGACACTTTGTTCCAGACCCCGTGGTTCCTGCTTTCATATTTAGGTCCTTGGTCCATCCCAAGGTAATTCTTGTATAAGGTGTGACACAACGATCCTCCCTCCCCTGCCCTGGTCATGGGCATCCAGCCCACCAGCACCATCTGTTGAATGTCAGCCCCAGCTGGGTGGACCTGACAGGGCCTGTCAAAAATCACTTGACCATAGATGTGAGGGTCTGTTTCTAAACCACCAATTTAGTTCCATTGGTCTATGTGTCTATTCTTCTGCCAATACCATACCATTTTTTACCACTGTAGCTACAGATTATCAATCATGATAAGTATCTTTTTGTACTAAGACACGTTGAATCCTCACCTTGTGATGACTGTGTACATAACATTTTGTGCCAAGACCACCCAGACCCAACCAAATGTCCCATGGCTCACATGATAGCATCCCAACATCCATTCAGGAGTGTTATACCCTCCGGTTGATGCCCTAAGTATGATCACCACAGTAAGTCTGCCAGGTGGGTGAGGGGAACCATGTTGCAAATCATCAGTCTCTCCTTTCAGTGGATTCATTGTATACTATGGACCAGTGAATCTGTGATGAAGGAACCACCGAGTCATTCTGAGGGCTGTCACTGCATGTGGTTGTTACCAAGCAAAGCGGAGGTTTCTCTGCCTGATGCCCTCAAATGAACAATTCCCGAGACCCTGGAGTTTCAAAGAGAGAAAGAGTTCATTGCTAAATGCAAAGCAGGAGATTAGATGGCCTACCGTCCTAAAATCTGTCTCCCCAAACTGCAGTAGTTCTGATAGTTTTATAGTATCCAAAGACAGGCAGGTTTATGCTAATGAGTATAGTGGTTTGAGATGATGCAAATAAAGATGCTCTAATTATTGAGCATGCCCAGATTTACTGCATGCCTAGTCACAGAAGCTACTGCACACATCAGGCGGGTCAATTTTGGTTAGCTCTAGCTTCGTCAAATAAGATAGTTTAGGAATTGGTCTGGATTAGTTCTAGGCTGACTCAAGTTCCATCATTAATAAATATTAGGGGCTGTCTAGTGATCATAAGACTCCAAAGTTGAAAAACAGGATGGGCAAGTATGGAAGTTTTTACAATCACAAGATAAAGGTTATGTAATTTTACAATCATTATCAAAGATCAAGGCATCTGGGATCCAGTTCAGCAAGTTTCAGTAATTTCAGGTATTTACTTTTGCCTATTCTACAATATATTAGAAGTTAAAAGGGCATCTATATATAATGATTCAGTAATCATAATTATTTGCTAATTCTTAGCTCTTGATTACATGGCCGTGGGAAGAAGATGTTCACAGTGAGTAATGAAAGTGTTCGGGTTCTAGAAATTAAATCTTAAACTTTGTTCGCTCCAAAATCTATGGGTTGTTGTTTTGAAACAGTTTAAGTTGCAGAAAAGTACTAGGATTTAAAGTTAATCCCCTACATTGTTTTCACCTTCTTCTCCTGGAAAATCATTAATGGACTCCAGATTCTAAGTGTCCAGTGACACTTGACACTACCTTAGCTGAAATCATATTTCAGGTTTCATATGCTTTACCTCATGGCCATACCTTACTAACAGGTTTCTTAAATGTGGTTCCTATTGAAGTCTTTCATTCCTTTGAATACCACCACTTCACAGATATAGCTCCTTCAAAGATCATCAATGAATTCTTCTTCCTTTTGTTAATGGCTTTATTGAGATATGATTAATATACTATAAGATTCACCTGTCTTAATTATAAAGTTCAATGTCTAGAGTATATTTACAGAGTTTTACAGCCACTACTACAATCCAATTTTAGAATATTTTCATCACGCCCAAAAGAAACCTCATTTCCTCGATTCCCATGACCCCTCCAGCTGTGGGCAGCCATTAATCTATTTTATGCCTCTATTTTGTCTACTCTGGAAATTTCATATGAATGGCATCATACAGTGTTTGGCCTTTTGTGACTGGCTTCTTTCATTTAGCGTAAATTTTCATGATTCATCTGTGTTGTAGCATGTATTAGAACTCCATTTCTTTTTATTTCTGAACAGTATTCCATTGTATGGTCATTCAGAATTTGGGCTGTTACCACTTTTTGGTCATCATGAGTAATGTGTCTATGAACATTCATATGCAAGTCTTTTTGTGGGCACATATTTTAATTTCTCACGGGTAGATACGTGGAAGTCAAATTGCTAGTTCATGTGTCATCATATGTTTAACATTATGAGAAAATATCAAAGTATTTTCCCAAGTGGCTGTACCCATGAATTCTTATTTTCCATTGTTAATACTAGTCTTTTAACAGTTTTCATCATTGATCTCTATGCACTATTTTGCACTGATGTGACCACCCCCTTTTCTTACAAGTTTCTCTTATTTGGCTTTTGTGATGCTTTAATTTTCTGGTTCTTCCTTGTCTTTTCTGTGCCTTGCCCACCCCTCACCTCCTTCCTGCATACAGTTTTTAATTCTCTCTCTCTACCCTACGTTGGCAATTTCATTCATCAAAGGCTACTTCACTTATCAGACTTGTGGACATTCCTCTCAAATCTGTTACCTCTATGATTTAAGTTCTCTCCTGAGCTGCAGCCTCACAGTTCTGATCATTCTCTCAACATGTCTATCTAGCTGTCTGGTTTCAAATGCAGTATATCCATAGGCTAGTCCCTTTCTCTGCATTACCCTCCCACTTCTCTACCTTGCTCAAGTCCCATCAAGGATCATTTTGACTCCCATAACTCTTGAATTGGCCTACCCAATTATTGTATATTTCTTTTTCAAATTATTGTACATTTTGCATCTACATCTTACTGAATAGTTCAACCACATTCCTTAAAAATCTTTATGGAAGGAGTGGCTGTAGCTCAAGCAGTTGAGTCCCTGCCTCCCACATGGGAGGTCCCAGGTTGGGTTCCCAGTGCCTCCTGAAAAAACAACATAATAAAACAACAAAAAGAACCCAATAGCAAAAAAAAGAAGAAAAAAAACAAACCCAACTCAGGGAGGCCGATGTGGCTCAGTGTTTGAGCGTTAGCTTCCCACATGCGAGGTCCTAGGTTCCATCCCCTGTCCCCAGTACCTCAAAAACAATTTTTTTATGGGTTTCCTCTAAATAAAGAACAGATTCTGTAGCTGCACATTCAAGGCATCAATATCTTTTCCTAATCTTGTCTCACATTGCGCTCAGATATTGAGCACATGCTTGAGTCAATCTCACTTCTTATTTTTTATAAAACAAGCTTCATATTTCCCTGCCTCCAGCTTTGTTCATGTCTCTACTTGGGATGCCCTGTCACTGAGTCTACATAAGCAAATTCCTCAGGGCTCTAATAAAGGCATCTTTCTCCACAATGATACCCATGAGCTCACTGGCCTGAATTTATCACTCTTTCGTCTCAGCCCTCACAATGTCAGCTTCGATTATGTATTATAGCCACTTGGTACATATCTAACCTTCCCTCCTTAAATCTATGTTCCCTGAGGGCAGAGGCTGTGGCATATTTATCACAATTAGAGCAGCTACCATTTATTGAATCTTTACTGTGATCTGAGCACAAAGCTCAGTATTTTGATTGTAATATCTTCTTTAATTATCAAAACAATCCTATGGAACAGGCACTATATTTTAGTCCTCATTTTGCAGATGAGCCAATTAAGGCTTGGAGAACATAAGAGACATCCCAAAGTCACTACACAGCTCCCAAATGACAAAGCTGTAATTTTAGCCTCACTGTCTGACTCTAAAGCCCATGCAATTAACGGTGACTATATCATTATTTCTCTAGAACAACTAATTTAATAAATGCCAGGTAAATGAATTAAAAAATGGTCAGTATGTGCTGCTGAAGAAAAAACACAAGGCTTGGTAGTTAAATACACTTCAGCTCAAATTGGAGTTCCAACGCTTTTATGGAGTGAAGTCCAGGGTAAATTATTTATCGTGTCTGAGTTGTTTACTCATGCATAAAGTGAAGGACAGAGATAAGAGTTCCTACTTTACAAGATTCTTTTTAGGATAAAATGAAACAATGCACATGACAGCATTGGTTAGTATGCTCTCAGTAAAATTATCTGTTAATAATATAAATAATAATATAAAAAAATTCTATTCTTAATTTTCCTCTTAAAAGCTTTTAAGTTGACTCTTCTTGATAGTAAGATGAAAGAAGAAGCATGTAACAAACAGTAGTCATGACAATTTCACAAAATTCACCATACCAGGAAATAAACTTTATTAGCCTCTGTGCAAAGTCATCCACTGTCTTTGATCTAAGATGGAACTAACAAACTAACAGCTGTTTCATAGCTGAGGACAGTTTTGACTTCATTTATATACCAATAACTCTGTATCTCTATATTTATTTATCACCTTTCTATGTCTTCTGTCAATCTCTATCATCTATCTATCTATCTATCTATCTATCTATCTATCTATCTATCTATCTATCATCTATCTATCTATCTATCATCTATCTACCTGTATTAGTCAGCCAAAGGGGTGCTGATGCAGAGTACCAGAACTCTGTTGGGTTTTACAAAGGGTATTCATTTGGGGTAGACACTTAGTTATCAGGTCATAAAGTGTAAGTTACTTCCCTCACCAAAGTCTGTTGCCACGTGTTGATGCAAGATAGTGGGCGACGTCTGCAAGGGTTCAGTCTTCCTCCTCCACCCAAGGCTCCATGGTCCCAGCTTCTTCCAATCTTAGCCACAGGCTGGGACAAGTCTTGTCTCTCTTCTGGGGCTTATTTCTCTCCGGGTTCAGCTGCTCTGCTCTCTCCACAAGGCCAGCTGTAAATTATCAAGCGAATGACTTGTCTCTCTTTCTGGGGCCTCTGCCATGTCCAATGGAGCCTTCTCTCCTTTCTCACATATCTGCTTCTCTGTGTATCTACTTCCTGGTGCTCCAGCATTAAAACTCCAGCATCTAAACTCTAACTTTCTCTTCTGCCAAGTTGTTTTCTCTGTGAGTCCCTGCTCACCAAGGGCGGGGAGGGGAAACTCAATGTCCTACTAATATGGCCCAATCAAAGCCTTAATCAATATATGATCAAGTAAAAGTGAAACCTCTGAATCCAATCCAATCTAATATGCCCAGAGGGACTGACTAATACACAAACATATCCAATATCTATTTTTAGAATTCATAAACAATATCAAACTGCTACACTATCTTCCTATCTTTCTACCTTTCTAGCCTTCTACCTTTCTTTCTACCTATCTATTTATTTCTTTCTGTAAGTTCCTCTTTTTCTTGCTGACCATGACGCAGCATTGCATTTCAAGCATGTCCAAACATTGATGTCCACAAGATTACTGTCCCTTCTAGCAAGCACTTTCATTAAAAGAAAATTTTAAATTATAGTACTATGCGAGTGTATACACTTTTCATTAAGTGGTACTACTCTTTACTGTTATTCTTATTTTCGTATAATGAATTTGTTTTGCCATTTTGTAAGATCTCATCACTAATCGATGGTTGAAAGAACACTGAATCCTATATTATCTTCTTACATGATATAGACCTTCTTCTCAAAAACCTTGTCTAGATAAAAAGAAAAAATTGTCTATGAGACCCAGGGAAAGATGGGCAGTTCTCAAGCAGAGGGTGAAGAGAGGAAGGGGGGATGAATGTGAATTGAAAATGAGAGTTAATTTTCTGGTCTGCCCATGCCATCCAAATATGGATAAGGCACATTAAGATGTCATACTAAATATCAGCTTTATCAGTGTTTCCCCAAGTCTGTGGTGGGGAATTGTAGATGGAGAAATTTTTATGCAATTCCCATTCTGTAGTCATTCAGGAAGAAGAGCAGTATCTATCTTTTTACATTACAGTGACATATGAGATTTTTATGTGCAGCTTTGATTTATTTGTCTTGGGTTTTATGTACTCTAATGGGAAGCCTAAAATTCAATCTTCTTATCCTAGAGGGATTTTATAAATGCAGGGAGCAATTTGGAAAATTGAATAATTTTTTAAAAGCTCTGTACTTTTAATGCTAGAGAAAACTAGAGTAAACATCCAAATCATCTTTTTTTCAATATTAGTAGTTAGAACATTAGAAATTAAATATCATTTAATATAATTTCAAGGAAATTTTTGGTACTTACAAAGTAACATTTTGTAGAATTTGTTAGCATAGTGAGTGTGAAAGATGTTCCCATTTTTTAAAAATTGGTGTAGGTTTTACTAAACAGTCAACATATACGTGAGTCTGTGTTTTCCACATGGCTATCAAGCTCATGCTTTTGAAGGAAATTCCTCATAAGAAATGGGCAAATAAGGAAAAAATATAGTGGTAACTATCTACCTCTATTTTCTATCTGGGAAATGCTGTATATTTATTTCCTAGGGCCTTTGATTAATAAACAATTTTTATGCCCTATTCTTGCAATTAATCAAAGGTAATGGGAAATATAAACTATTTTCTCTTGGGGTGGAAGGAAACTATGGGAGGGATGCCAAAATAATTTGTGAACCACTATGTTAGAGAACTGCAGTTAAGCGATGTTGGTCTTAATTCTGGAAACAGGAATTATCTTCTAGCATACCCAATGGCCTGTGATAATACAATAAGAGATACAGAGTGAAACTGAAACACTATATTTAGTGAACTTGTATTTTAATGAGCCCTAATTAGTTCTACCACACATTGCTCATGTCCCCTGATTAAAAATTATCCATTCAGAGACTTCCAATTTAAAATGGAATCTGGCTATGAGCCTCTGGTGAATCCTTCCAGATTTTCCACTAAAATACCTATGAAGGAAGAAACTTTGAAATCTCAGGAGAAGATACTATTAAGACTGACAGACAAAGTATCAGAATTTCTAAGGAATTAACTGAGTACAAACTGAACTAGGTCAAATGAAAATATCTGTGCAAAAGAAAGAGCATAAAAACTATTTAGGAAAATATTTTCCCTTCTCTGCATTCCTCCTCTCACCCCCTGCCCCCCTCCCCCCACACACACACTTGAAATACTCAAATTCTGTTCCTGCCAGAAAATGGCTTTCAGTGGTATGGTTGCTTCTTTTTGAACATCCAGATTATTTATGTCCCTTCCTCTTCCAAATAAAGTTATCTACTCAGGGCACCTAGAAAACAACTTATATTTAGGGTGGGAATGAAGGCCGAACATCCTATGAAATGTATTCTTGATAAGTTAATTGAAGATATATTTAGGAATTTAGCTTTTTATATGTATACTACCGCAGCTTAAAATAAGGAGAACAAAGACGTGAGACTCAGAAGAGAAAATTAGATGAGAGTTGTGCCTGTTAACCCATCTTTAAAAGGAAAAGAGATATAAGTTCTTCCATTGCTAGAATCCCAATAAGTCTATAGTGGAATACCAGTAAGTCCACTCTAGTCCATAGTTTATTCCCCAATCCTGAGGATTCTGGGATGGTGCTGCCCACTCCACCTCTAATTGAGAGGGAGTATCAGTCCCATATGGCCAATAGATGGGACTCTCTTGTTCGCAGTTGTAGGCTCTCTCGGTTTCTTGGTATGGTGGTTGTCCATCATCACCTCCTTGTTAGTTGTCCTGGGTGAGTCCAATGAACTTATATCATTGATGTAGAGGCAGTGGCCACTGGAGGTTCTGAGGACAGGAAGAGGGAAAACAGATGTAATATGGGGGCATTTTTGGGACTTGGAAATTGTCCTGAATGACATTGCAATGACAGATACAGGCCATTATATATCTTGCCATAACCTACAGAATTGTGTGGGAGAGAGTGTAAACTACAATGTAAACTATAATCCATGCTTAGTGGTAATGCTCCAAAATGTGTTCATCAATTGCAATGAATGAACCACACTAATGAAGGATGTTGTTAATGGGGGTAAATGTGGGCAGAGTAAGGAGCAGGGCATATGGGAATCCCCTATATTTTTTATGTAACATTTATGTAATCTAAATATCTTTTGAAAAAATAAAAAAATTTTAAAAATGTGAATAAAACTTAAGGAAAAAAAAGGGGGGGGGGAGAAAATGAATCCTTTAGGCATATGGAGGGAAAAAAGGGATAAAGGCAATCAACACTTTCCATTTCTTGGTAAACAAGCAAACTGACAAAACTTCCCTGTGTTTTAGGTTAAGCCAGTATTAGCTTGGATGTGTGTCCTGGTTTTTGTTTCCAATAGTAGCACTGAAGGTCTGCAACTTGTGCTTTTATCTTTTGCCATGGTGTATTAGTCAGGGTTCTCTCGGGAAACAGAATCAGCAGGAGATATCTGTGAATAATATGGAACTCTAAAAGAGTCTCTCACGCGACCGTGGGGACTCACAAGTCCAGGTTCCTCAGGCAAGCTGCAAACCAGGGGCTCCGATGAAAGCCCGATGAAAGGTCGTTGATGAGTCTCTGGGAGAAGTTGCCTGTCCAACGACGAGCTAGGAAATTCTCTCTGAATGTTGAAATCACTTCCACTTTTAAGTCATTCAACTGATTGGGTAAAAGCACCACCCATTGATAATGTAATCTCCCTGATTGATGCAGATGTAATCAGCCATCCACACAGTAAACTCACTGGTGATTGAAGTCCATAAATGCTCTTGTATTACAATTAGCCCAGTGCTTGCTGGAACAAACACTTGGACACAACTACTTGGCCTAGTTGACACATTAGCCTAACCATCACAGTCCACCCCTTGTCAACTCGGCAATCATACACATTACTCTAAACCATACTTAGTCTCTAAGTAAAAACAATAACAGATGAGTATACATATATATTTCCGCCTAACAATGTTCAACTCCCCTGCGTACAACCGGAAACGCATTAATTCCCTGCAGAACAGGGTGCAAGTCCTTGGATGATAGTCACTCTTAAACTCGACATCCTTAAATATTATGATGTGGGATTAATACAACTTTTCATGATAGGGGAAAAGATTGGGGAAGAAAACAAAGAAATTCATTTTGTGTACATATACAATCATACTCATAATGAAACATGGAAGAAGGGTTCATGACCATTACAGTCCTCGTTTCTGTAACTGGTCACGTGGTCGAAGTTCATATTTATCACTACCTTCTTCCACTACCCATTGATGTTGCCGTTACCTTCAGCAAGCACTTCATCTGGCCATGGTTCTTTGCCTGGTGGGGTGACCCAAACTTTCATTCCCGAAGATTCTGGGCCATTGTTAGTCCTGCTTGAATTGGTTTGTTGCAACTTTCCATTGACTTTAATCACAGGGCATGGCAGGACTAGGAGATGCCCTAGAGGATCCCCTGCATTCCAGGCAAACTCTTCTTTACCCCTATTATGTAGATGTAGTCCTATTTCCCCTTGATAGTCAGGATCAATCACCCCAGCCAGTACAGTAATTCCCTTCTTTGCCTGTTGATTCACAGGTAAGAGGAGCCCAAAGTGGCCAGGTGGCAGTCTTAACTTCCAGTTCAATGGAATCACTGTTATGTTCCCAGGTTGCAGCACTCCTCCTCTTGGGACTAAAACCTGTAGACCAGCAGAGCTTAAGGTTTCAGGGACAGGAAGCAAAAATTTTCCTAGTGGGTCACTAGGGGTAATAGTGAGTGGTGCCACTCCCATTTCCACCCCGTGATTCCTGGACCCATGAATCCTGGCTATGGGAGAAACAGCACCATAGAGAGGACGCTGATTCAGAGCATACACAGCGTCCTGGAGAACATTGCCCCAGCCCTGCAAGGTATTGCCACCTAGTTGGCGCCGTAATTGAGTCTTCAAAAGGCCATTCCACCGTTCTATTAATCCAGCTGCTTCAGGGTGATGGGGAACATGGTAAGACCAGTGAATTCCATGGGCATGTGCCCATTCCCGCACATCATTTGCTGTGAAATGGGTTCCTTGATCAGAAGCAATGCTGTGTGGAATGCCATGGCGGTAGATAAGACATTCAGTAAGTCCACGGATGGTAGTTTTGGAAGAAGCATTGCGTGCCGGAAATGCAAACCCATAACCAGAGTATGTGTCTATTCCAGTTAAAACAAATCGCTGCCCCTTCCATGATGGAAGTGGCCCAATGTAGTCCACCTGCCACCAGGTAGCAGGCTGGTCACCTCGAGGAATGGTGCCATATCTGGGGCTGAGTGTGGGTCTCTGCTGCTGGAAGATTGGGCATTCAGCAGTGGCTGTAGCCAAGTCAGCCTTGGTGAGGGGAAGTCCATGTTGCTGAGCCCATGCATAACCTCCCTCCCTACCTCCATGGTCACTTTGTTCATGAGTCCATTGGGCAATGACAGGAGTGGCTGGGGAAAGAGGCTGAGCATAAGCCACAGAGCGGGTCATCTTATCCACTTGATTATTAAACTCTTCCTCTGCCGAAGTCACCCTCTGGTGGGCATTCACGTGGGACACAAATATGTTCATGATTTTTGCCCACTCAGAAAGATCTATCCACATAGCTCTTCCCCAGACCTCCTTGTCACCAATTTTCCAATCATGTTCCTTCCAGGTCCCTGACCATCCAGCCAAACCATTGGCAACAGCCCATGAATCAGTGTACAAACGCACCTCTGGCCATTTCTTCCTCCAAGCAAAATGAACAACTAGATGCACTGCTTGAAGCTCTGCCCACTGGGAGGATTTGCCCTCACCGCTATCCTTCAAGGATGTCCCAGAAAAAGGCTGCAGTGCCGCAGCTGTCCACTTTTGGGTGGTACCTGCATATCGTGCAGAACCATCTGTAAACCAGGCCCGAGTTTTCTCATCCTCAGTCAACTGATTGTAAGGGAGTCCCCAAGAGGCCAAAGCTGTGGGCTGGGAAAGAGAAGGTAACACGGCAGGGGTGGTGACCATGGGCATTTGGGCCACTTCCTCATGTAACTTACTTGTGCCTTCAGGACCTGCTCGAGCCCTATCTCGTATATACCACTTCCACTTTATTATGGAGTGCTGCTGTGCACCAACTTTATGGTTTGGTGGGTCAGACAATACCCAGCTCATGATGGGCAACTCAGGTCTCATGGTAACTTGATGGCCCATGGTTAAGCGTTCAGTCTCTACTAAGGCCCAGTAGCAAGCCAAAAGCTGCTTCTCAAAAGGGGAGTAGTTATCTGCAGAGGATGGCAAGGCTTTGCTCCAAAATCCTAAGGGTCTGTGTTGTGATTCCCCTATAGGGGCCTGTCAAAGGCTCCAGACAGCATCTCTATTTGCCACTGAAACTTCCAGCACCATTGGATCTGCTGGATCATATGGTCCAAGTGGCAATGCAGCTTGCACAGCAGCCTGGACCTGTCGCAGGGCTTCCTCTTGTTCCAGTCCCCAATCAAAACTAGCAGCTTTCCTGGTCACTCGGTAAATGGGCCGCAGTAACACACCCAAATGAGGAATGTGTTGTCTCCAAAATCCAAAGAGGCCAACTAAGCGTTGTGCCTCCTTTTTGGTCGTAGGAGGGGCCAGGTGCAACCGCTTATCCTTTACTTTCGAAGGGATATCTCGACAGGCCCCACACCACTGGACACCTAGAAATTTCACTGAGGTGGAAGGACCTTGTATTTTTGTTGGATTTATCTCCCATCCTCTCTCACGCAAATGCCTTACCAATAAATCTAGAGTCTTTGCTACTTCTTGCTCAGTAGGTCCTATCAACATGATATCATCAATATAATGGACCAGTGTGATATCTCGTGGGAGGGAGAGAAGATCAAGGTCCCTGTGGACAATATTATGACATAGGGCTGGAGAGTTGATATACCCCTGAGGCAGGACAGTGAAATTATACTGCTGGCCTTGCCAGCTGAAAGCAAGCTGTTTCTGGTGGTCCTTACTAATGGCAATTGAGAAAAAAGCATTTGCCTGATCAACAGCTGCATACCAGGTACCAGGGGAAGTGTTGATTTGCTCAAGCAATGATACCACATCTGGGACAGCAGCTGCAATTGGAGTCACCACCTGGTTAAGTTTACGATAATCTACTGTCATCCTCCAAGATCCATCTGTTTTCTGCACAGGCCAAATAGGAGAGTTGAATGGGGATGTGGTGGGAATCACCACCCCTGCATCCTTCAAATCCTTGATGGTGGCATTAATCTCTGCAATACCTCCAGGAATCCGGTATTGCCTTTGATTTACTATTTTGCTAGGCAGGGGCCGTTCTAGAGGCTTCCACTTGGCCTTTCCAACCATAATAGCCCTCACTCCATGAGTCAGGGATCCAATGTGGGGATTCTGCCAGTTACTGAGTATGTCTATTCCTATTATGCATTCTGGAACTGGAGAAATAACCACAGAATGGGTCCGGGGACCCACTGGACCCACTGTGAGACGGACCTGAGCTAAAACTCCATCAATCACCTGACCTCCATAAGCCCTTACTCTGACTGGTGGACCACAGTGACGTTTTGGGTCTCCTGAAATTAATGTGACTTTATTTTAATCTAGTAATGGGTCTCGAAGACAAGAGGGGTGGGGGGTCTGGGTAAGGAGAAGGATTAGAGATGTCTTGCAGGCTACGGACCTGAGGGCATTCCTTTGCATTTTCTTCTGGTGAGACAGGATTATTCTCTTCAGGCAGGGGTTGGAAGACAGATTCCTCAGGGCAGACTGGAAGTTGGACCATGCATGCTGGAGATTGGTTGGTACCTGCCTCGTGGCTGGGAGGAGGTACAGACTCTCTGGGGCAAGGTGGAGGCTCAGGGCTGGAAGGAAGTCCAGACTCCCTGGGGCAGGCTGGAGGCTGGATGATACAAGGTTGAGAAGGTGTGGTCTCCACAGGGCAGGCCATCACAGGTTTATCTGGTAAAGTCTCAGCAGAATTTAGGGTTCCAATGTCCCCACCAATATTATCATCATCCCATATGTCTCCGTCCCAATCCTCGGGGTTCCACTCTTTTCCAATCAATGCCCTCACTTTAATTGCAGAAACCTTACGGGGTTGAGATTTTAGTTTCCTCTGTAATTCTGCTACTCGTACAATGAGAGACTGCGTTTGATTCTCAGATATCTCAAGTCTGTGGCTACAGGAGACAAGATTTTCTTTCAAGGCACACATAGAAACTTTCATATCATTCATGCGGCATTTAAGTTTCAAAATTGAAGACTTTAGCTCATCCCTTTCTTTTGTAACTGTATCCAGAGTATCTAGGAGGAGCCAGCCAACATCATTATATTTTTTTACTCCACAAAATTCTGTTAAAGTGTTGAAAACACTCTCACCCAGATCCTTGCTTCTTATAAGCATGGAAGTAGGGGAATCCAATGATGCTATGTTGCGTATCTCTATTGCCAGCTCACGCCATGGACTGTTAGCAACCCCTTCATTATTGGAAAGGGAGTCATTAGTACCCCTGAGTCCAATTAGAGTGGAGAGCCAATTGCAAAACTCCCAGAACCACCTCAGACATCCCATGTTTAAGACTCTGTTCCTCAAGAACCACTCCACTTCTGGTACCAGCTGTATTAGTCAGGGTTCTCTCGGGAAACAGAATCAGCAGGAGATATCTGTGAATAATATGGAACTCTAAAAGAGTCTCTCACGCGACCGTGGGGACTCACAAGTCCAGGTTCCTCAGGCAACCTGCAAACCAGGGGCTCCGATGAAAGGTCGTTGATGAGTCTCTGGGAGAAGTTGCCTGTCCAACGACAAGCTGGGAAATTCTCTCTGAATGTTGAAATCACTTCCACTTTTAAGTCATTCAACTGATTGGGTAAAAGCACCACCCATTGATAATGTAATCTCCCTGATTGATGCAGATGTAATCAGCCATCCACAGAGTAAACTCACTGGTGATTGAAGTCCATAAATGCTCTTGTATTACAATTATCCCAGTGCTTGCTGGAACAAACACCTGGACACAACTACTTGGCCGAGTCGACACATTAGCCTAACCATCACAGTCCACCCCTTGTCAACTCGGCAATCATACACATTACTCTAAACCATTCTTAGTCTCTAAGTAAAAACAATAACAGATGAGTATACATATATATTTCCGCCTAACAATGTTCAACTCCCCTGCGTACAACCGGAAACGCATTAATTCCCTACAGAACAGGGTGCAAGTCCTTGGATGATAGTCACTCTTAAACTCGACATCCTTAAATATTATGATGTGGGATTAATACAACTTTTCATGATAGGGGAAAAGATTGGGGAAGAAAACAAAGAAATTCATTTTGTGTACATATACAATCATACTCATAATGAAACATGGAAGAAGGGTTCATGACCATTACAGTCCTCGTTTCTGTAACTGGTCACGTGGTCGAAGTTCATATTTATCACTACCTTCTTCCACTACCCATTCCATGTTTCCGTTACCTTCAGCAAGCACTTCAGCTGGCCGTGGTTCTTTGCCTGGTGGGGTGACCCAAACTTTCATTCCCGAAGATTCTGGGCCATTGTTAGTCCTGCTTGAATTGGTTTGTTGCAACTTTCCATTGACTTTAATCACAGGGCATGGCAGGACTAGGAGACGCCCTAGAGGATCCCCTGCATTCCAGGCAAACTCTTCTTTACCCCCATTATGTAGATGTAGTCCTATTTCCCCTTGATAGTCAGGATCAATCACCCCAGCCAGTACAGTAATTCCCTTCTTTTATATATATATATATATATATATATATATTCATTTTTATTTCCTTTCTCTCTTCTTTTTTCCCTTTTTTCCTTCC
>JAKSZT010033012.1:0-16749 GCA_026826555.1 Tolypeutes matacus
CTCAGTAGGAGCTCATAGAACATCTAAGTGCCTATCACCCCACTCAGTGGGGTTCCTGAGAGCTCCGGAGACACCCTGGTCCTATATAAGGGGGGATAGCCCCAGAGACTGATGCCTTATCAGTGGGTTCTATTTTGGAATCTGTGCTCCTGAGAGTGACAGATTTAGACTCAAATAAGTCCTCCCTGCACATGGTTCACCAGTCCCTTCTATTCAAACCTACATGTGATGCTGGAGTTTCTTAGGTATACTTCCAGAGACTGGAGCCTCCCGCCTACCTATGTGCCAGGTGTGCATGAAATCTAGGTGGAGCTGCAACTCCTACCCTACAGCTCAAGGGACTCATCCAAGTCACCTGGTGAGGAGACAACGATGGGCAATGGCCATCCCAGGGAATGGAGAGTGCCTGCATCTGCAGGCAGGACCATCCCACCCACCATATCCATGGGATATAAGCCCTCTCTCACTTGGAGTTGGAGTGGACATCACCATCCCAGTCCCCTCAGGATTGGGGGAAGAACTATGGACTAGAGTGGACTTGATGGTATTCTCTTGTTCACATATGGTGATTCTAGCAATGAAAGAAATTATAACAATGAGGTGGAGCCAGTGGCCACTTGACACTTTTGGGGTAGGGAGGGGATGAGCAGTTGAAATACAGGGGCTTCTTTGGGAGTTGGATGTTATCCTGAGTACTGTTGTGGCAACGGATGTAGGCCATTTTAAATCAGCACACACCACTCAGAACTGAGTGGGAGAGAGTGTGGTCTACAGTGTGAACTGTGGTCTATGGTTGGTGGTAAGGCTCCAGGATGTGTAAGTTCATTGAGGGTGGTGGGCCACACTGTGGGAGATGTTTGTGTGGGATGTGGTGGGAGGTGTGGGAGGTGGGCAACATGGGAATCCCAGTGGGTTCCGTGTAATATTTTGTGTAATCTAAGCACCTCTTAAAATATATGTATATATATATATAAATAACATTTTTGTATGCAAATACACATATATGCATATATATTTATATATCATTTTGCAAATGTTTGTATGTATTGTGAGAATTTTGATTTTTACCCATAATAAAAAAAAAGAAACAAAACAAAACAAAACAAAACAAAAGATTTACGGGCATGATCTCATTTAATTTTTACAAGACTAAGCAGTAGAATATATCATGATACTTCTTTACAGATAAAAAAACCGAGGCATAGAGATAATGTGAGTTGTCCAACCTCTCACAGTTACAAAAGAATGAAACCTAGATTCAAAGGCAGATCAGAGACTCAAACCTTTCTTTACAATGTGCTGCCTCTCTATTGTGTTTACTAATTCTTCTACAGGTTTGGAATTTAGCATATGATACTTTCAATGGCCTTTTTCTATTTGTTTTTTTTTTAAGTCCTGCCTCTTCTCACCCTAATACCAGCCCAATGGGACCCTGTGTGGTGTCTCTGCATGCATAGGCTCTAGCAAAGCCTTTCCCGCTACATTATTTTTGTGGTTAATATTTCACAGAAAGCCAACATCACAATTAATAGCCTAGCTAGTAGCCTAAGTGAAAGGTTTAAAAAAAGCATCTTCACTAATCAAAGTTTCAACCTGTTACCCTGGTCTTTAAGAAGCTATAGAGCTTGTCTCTATGTTGTACCTGATTTATAGTGGGATAACACGATTCTCTGGCTCCCTCTCCTTCTAGAATACACTTTGCAGAGATATATAGAAACTAAATATTCAATGCAGGTCAGATTCCTTTAACTCTGCCAATTGTACTTTGGAGGTCACTGGGCCAAAATCTAAGAAACTAGCCTAGAAAGCCTTTGGAGGGTAGGGATTTATGATTCATGGGACAAAAGATGTAATCAAAAGACTTGTCCCTAACATGACTGGGGATCAGCCTCTTGTCTTAAGTGCTGTTTTGTTTTTGTTTTTTTTCTTTCTGTTTTAAGCTATTGTCACATTGTTCTGTCATTTAGTGTCAAATGGGGCAAGTTCTCTTTCCCTTTGTAACTAATCATTGCTGACATGTAGTTAAAAATCTTTTACTCCAGAGAAACTGCTGGTGGTGTTTTAGGTCAACCTTGCCCTGTGTGAAAATACCAGACATGGTATCTCTGAGTCTGGGATCTAAAAATACAAGTTTGTTGTACACTCACACTTTATAGTACTTTAGGTTGGGTCATCTTTCACTGAGGCTATTATGCTATCCAATGGGTCTATAGGAAGTGAATCACTGAATTTGTTCAAAGTATTCCTAGATACAGCAAATAAAAGGGGGCCTCAGACACTCTATCCCTTGTCCAGCCCTTGGGGAAGACTTTGGTATGCTAACTGGTTTCTCTTGAATTTTTGAGGTAGTAACCCAACAGTACACCACCAAGAAGTCATGGTGGCTTTTTATTTGTTCTTATTTTATGACCATTATTTTCTAGTTGTTTATTGTTAATGTAAAGAAATGCTCTTGATTTTTTCAATCAAGTTTATTGAGATATAACTTATATACAGTAAAATACATCCTTTCTGGTGTGCAGTTCTATGAGTTTTGACAAATGTATACAGGAATGTAGCTACTACCACAATCAAGATAGAGAACAGTTTGCTCACCCCAAAATATTCACTCATGGCCTGCCCTTCATACTCAACCCCTTTCTACAATGCCAGTATTCTGTTCCCTGTCCTTATAGATTGCCTTTTAGAAAATATCATGTCTGGCATCATAGCCTATTGACTCTGGCCTATTGAGTCTTACCTTTTTCACTTACCATAATGCATTTGAGATTCATCTCTTTTGTTGTGTGTATCCAGTTTGGTCCTTTTTGTTGCTGAATAGTATCCCATTATAAGGATGTCCCACAGTTTATCCATTTACCAGATGAAGGACATTGGATTGTTTCCAGTTTTGGGCAATTAGGAATAAAGACGACATAAACATGTGTTCCCAGGTTTTTGTGTGACATTGGTTTTTATTCCTTTTATTTTTATTTTTATTTTTATTTTTTTATTTTTTTACCAGGAGGTCCTGGGGTTCGAACCCAGATCCCTCCACATGGGAGACGGACACCCAACCATTTGAGCCACATCCGCCCCGCATATTCCTTTTAGGTAAATATGGATTGCTGTGCTATATGGTGTGTGTATCCTTCAACTTATAAGAAATTGCCTGCTGTCCAAAGCCCCGTACCATTTTGCATCCCTAACCAATAATGTTTCAGAATTCTAGTTGTTCTGTACCCTCCTCGCATCTGATACCATCAGTTTTTGTGTACTCGTTTGTTTTGCTTTTGTTTTCAGCCATTGTAGTTAGTGTGAAGTGGTATATCATTCTGATTTTAATTTGCATTTTCCTTCAGGCTAATGAAGTTGTGCATCTTTTCATGTGCTTATTTGCCATTTTTATGTTTCCTTTGGTGAAGTTTCTAAAGCTCAAATAATTTGCCCATTTTATAATTGCAGATTGGTTTTCTTATTATTGAGTTTTGAAAGTTCTTTGTATATTCTGGATACAAGTCCATAACATTTCAGAAACACTCAAAAAAGTAAAATTTGACCAGGTCTTTCTTATACCTTTTCTTTCAGCAGAAGCCAGGCAAAAGCAGGAGGACTTATACTTTCTGCAGTTACTAAGGACAAAATGACTAAATGTAGATATGGGCTCTTTTGAATAAAGGTTCTCTACTTTTTCTCTTTGAAAAACATAATTTAATGAGGTAAACCCATCCAGGGCTCAATCTTTTATCTTTTCTCCTCTATCACACTCATTTCTTTGATTATCTCATCCAGTCTATGACTTTAAATACCATCTCTTTGCAAATGATTTCCAAATTTACATCTCCGGTCTGACCTTTCTTGCAAACTCCAGATTCATATCTCTAACTGCCCACTTGACATCTTCACCTAGAATGTAAATTTTAAAACTCAGCATGTCTCAGACTGAACTCCTGATCTTCCACCCCAAGTATGCTCCACTTCAGTTCTCCTCATCCCAGTTGATGGAAACATTAGCCTTCCAGTTGCTCAGGCTAAAACTTTGAAGACATTCTTGACTCTTCTCTTTCTCTTGTACCTCATCCTCATACCCAGTCCATCTACAATCCTATTGTCTCTACTTTGAATATCTGTAATGAATATGATGACTTCTGAAAAGTTCCACTGATCTAAGACACCATCCAACTTACTTGTACCACTGCAATATCTGCCCCACAGGTCTTTTTGCTTCCTCCCTTACCCCTTGTGGTAGTTTGAGTTTTTTGTGGACCCCAGAATATTATGTTATTAAATTGGTCCATTCCTGTGGATGCGAAACTATTGTGAACCTTTGATTAGATTAGATGCAGTTCAGGGCTATTTGATTACATTACTCCAGGAGGGCATAGCTTGGGGTGGATCTTAATCCTCTTACTGGAGTCCTTTATAAATAGATTGAATATACAGAGAAAAAGGTTACAGAGACAGAGAAAAATTCCTGGAAGCTGAGAAAATAAGTCCAGAAGCTAGAAACTAAAATCAAGGGAACCCAGGAAAGAGAAAGTCACAAGAGCAGAGAGAAAGCCAGAAGCAGACAGAAACTAAAGGCAAGGGAACCTGGAGGAGAAGGCAGAGACCCACAGATACTTCCATTGTGTCCTGCCGTAGGCCTGATCACCCACAGCTGCAGCTTGGGGAGAAAGCATCTCCTGATAATGCCTTGATTTGGAAATTTTTCTCAGCCTTGGAACTGTACACTTATAAGCTAATAAATCCCCATTGTAAAAGCCAACCTACTTCTGGTATATTGCCTTGGCAGCCTTTAGCAAAATAAAATAACTCTTTAAGCTACTTTTAAGATGGCAACCAGAGCATCAATTAAAAACATAATTTGGGTCAATTTACTCCTCCACTCAAACTTTGAAGTGGTAAAAATCAAAGCCAAGGTCTTAAAAATGGCCTACAAGGCTCTGCATGACTTCTTCCCTCCCCCATTATCTCTGAATTCTTTTCTGAAAACTTTGGAGCACCATTATTATCACTAAAACCCAATATCTTATTTTCATTGTAACTTAAAGTTAAATGATATGAAGAAGAAAGTATATTATCGGGGGAAGAGGCAAGATGGTGCTGGTTTAGGAGGGTACTCGCTGACTAGCTCTCTGAGGACAGCCGATTGTGGACAGGGTCCTGCCCGGGTATCTGTGCTGTGGTCACGTGGAGCGAGAACCTTGGGACATCTATCTGCAGGCAGAATGATGGCATGGACTGATTAGTAGAGATTCGTGAATTTTAAGCCTGCCCATGGTGGTTAACACAGACGGTTGAGCCCCACCCTCGGGAAAAAGGCTGGTTTGAGCCGCTGAATCTCGCACGGCAACCAGGTATGAGGGAGAATTCTCCGAGAGAGAGAGGTTTCTGACAGAAGGTGGAGAGGGGTTTACCTTTTGTGGATTTGGCTGCCTGGACTCCCTCATATCTTTGGGGACCAGATAAGCCAAATTGAAGCAGCACCAGCTGAGGGGAGAGGAGAATCTACTGAGAAAGCCTGATTTACCCAGGGGGTGGGGGGTGGAGTCAGCCAATTTTATCGCTCTGCACTGACAAGCATCAGAGCTTCAGCTCCCCTGGGAAGGCCAGGAAGTGGGAAGTGCTTAATTAGTTTCCACAAGCCTAGTTAGGGTCCCCTCGGTGAAGGGGATGGTCTAGAAGAGGAATTATTTTGGGTCCCTTATTTCGCCAAAAAAATAAAATAAAATAAAAAGAACACAGTCACTTTAAAAAATGAATTCTTCTTTTTAATTTAGTTTAATAGCTAAAATCTGCCTCAACACCTGCAGATAGAACCCTGCAGAGAAATTGATTGATAAATACAAGCAGGCTGAGAGGTTCCACAAGGACCTAAGAAGGAACACTGTTCCTCCTTAGCTTTGTTTGACTGCTTGCTTGTGTGGTTGTTTGGTTTTTCTCTGTTTATTTGTTGTTCTTGTTTTTCTTTCCTCTTTACTCCCCCCTTTCTTTTTTCCTTCTTTTTTCTTTTTAATTAGGTGCTGCTAGCTTGTCTCTTCTTTGATGTGCTTCTTCTTCAGTGATTTCCCATTCTCTGTCTATATTGATTTTGCCTCCCAAACTATCTATTCCCCTTCCTTCATCTTTCTGCCTTCTGCTTTTTGTTGTAGTTCTTACACACCACATTCTTTCATTATCCCACAACTTAAGGGTATCAATTTCTATTCTATCTATTCTGTTTTCTTATTTTTAAAATTAATATTAAGTTTTTACTTTCAGCCCTTTCTTCACTCTTTCTCTCCCTCCTCAACATTCTAGCCTTTTAAATCATTATTTATTTCTCTATTTGGTTTCCTAGTCCATTGTAGGTACTCCACTTTTTTTACTATTACTCTACACTGCCTACATGAGTTAAATATTCATTTCACTAAGTCTTATTTGGCCCCTCTTCTAACTTTTATCAATATTACTATTATCCTTCTTCCTTTCCCACATCTTTTGATTCCTCTGGCCCTAATCTTTTGCCTTCAAGGGGACATAGAAAGAAGCAAGTAAATAAAATAAGAAGAAAAAGTGTCAAAAAGAAAACTTAACACACACACAGAACCACCAGCTAAATAAAACTCTAGAGCAGAGAGAGAAGTTAATCAACTGAATAAACCCATCAAGATAAAATGATGACTAGAGGGCAACAAAAAATTACAAACCACACTGAGAAACAGGAAGACATGGACCAGTCCAATGAACAAACTAAAAACAAGGAAGAGATGCAGAACATTGAACAATTAATCAAAGCTTTCCAAACAAATATCATGGACCAACTTAATGAAGTGAAGGAAAAGATTAAGGATATAAAGAAGACACTGGAAGAACACACTGAAGAAACTGTAAACATACACAAAAAGATAACGGATATGATTGTGATCAAGGGCACAATCCAAGAAATCAAAAAGATGCTGGATTCACACAACAACAGATTTGAACAAGCAGAAGAAAGAATTAGTGATGTGGAAGGCAATACATCTGAAATCAAACAGATAGTAGAACAGATAGACAAAAAGATAGAAAAAATACAGCAGGGAGTCAGGGATTTAACCAACAACACAAAACGCACAAACATGCATTATGGGCATCTCAGAAGAAGAGAAGGGAAAAGGAACAGAAGGAGTGTTGAAGGAAATAATGGCTGAAAGCTTCCCAACCTATTGAGAGAGATGAATGTACAGATCTAGGAAGCACAGCGCACCCCAAACACTATAAATCCCAACAGGCCAACTCCAAGACATATACTTGTCAAAATGTCCAATGCTCAAGACAAAGAGAAAATACTCAAGGCAGCAAGAGAAAAGAGAACCATCACATACAAGGGAAGCACAATAAGATTCAATGCTGATTTCTCATCTGAAACCATGGAGGCAAGAAGACAATGGTATGACATAGTCAAAGTACTAAAAGAAAAAAACTTCCAGCCACGAATTCTCTATTCAGCAAAACTGGCATTCAAAAATGATGGAGAATAAAAATATTCACAGATAAACAGAAATTAAGAGAGTATGTCAATAAGAAACCTGCACTTCAAGAAATACTAAAGGAAGTTCTACAAGTTGAAAGGAAAAAACAAGGGAGAGAGAGTTGGAGGAGAGTTTAAAAACAGCTAAAAAGACAAAAACAGAAACAAAACAACATATACATGCATTAACCCAAAGAATATATAGCTGAAGTAAGAAATTCGTTGCAAGTAATAACACTGAATGTTAATGGTTTAAATACACCACTGAAGAGATACAGATTGGCCGAATGGGTAAGAAAATATGATCCATCTATATGCTGTCTACAAGAAACCCATCTTCGACCCAGGGATTCAAGGAGGCTGAAAGCGAATGGCTGGAAAACAATTTTACAGGCTAACAATAGCCAAAAAAGGGTGGGAGTAGCTATTCTAATATCAGACAAAATAGATTTTAAATGCAAAACTATTGTAAGAGACAAAGATGGACACTATATATTAGTAAAAGATGTAATGTCTCAAGAAGAGAGAATAATCATAAACATTTATGCACCTAAACGGGGTGCCTCAAAATACATGAGGCAAACTCTGGAAAAACTAAGTGGAGAAAGAAATGCCTCTACAATTATAGCGGGGTACTTTAATACACCTTTATCATCATTAGACAGAACATCCAGACAGAGAATCAATAAAGAAACAAAGGCTCTGAACAATGCATTAGAGGACCTGGACTTAATAGACATACACAGAACATTACACCCAAATACAGCAGGATTTGCATTCTTCCGGGGTGCATACGGATCATACTCCAAGATAGACCACATGCTAGGCCACAGAACAACTCTCAATGAATTCAGAAAGAATGAGATTATGCAAAGTAATTTCTCTGACCACAATGGAATGAAATTGGAAATCACTAAGGGCCAGAGAAACAGGTTAGGCACAAAGATATGGAAGTTAAACAACACACTCTTAGACAAACAGTGGGTCAAGGAGGAAATCTCAAAAGAAATCAGTAACTACCTTGAAAGTGATGAAAATGACAATACAACATATCAAAACCTATGGGATGCAGCAAAAGCTGTCCTGAGAGGGAAGTTCATAGCCATAAATATGTATATTAAAAAAGAAGAAAGAGCTAAAATTGAAGACCTAACTGCACACTTGGAGGAATTGGAAAAACAACACCAAACTAAACCTAAAGGAAGTAGAAAGAAGGAAATACCAAAGATTAGAGCAGAACTAAATGAAATAGAGAATAAGAAAGCACTAGAAAAAAATTAACAAAACCAAAAGATGGTTCTTCAAGAAGATCAATAAAATTGACAAACCGTTAGCCAGACTAACAAAGAAAAAGAGAGAACAGATGCAAATATACAAAATAAGGAATGAGCAAGGTGATATCACTACTAACCCCACAGAAATAAAGAGTATCATAAGAGGATATTTTGAAAAATTATATGCCAACAAGAATGATAATTTAGAGGAAATGGCCAAGTTTCTAGAAACTCACGAACAGCCTAAATTGATGAAAGAAGAAATTGATGAACTCAGCAGTCCAATTACAAGTAAAGAGATAGACTCAGTCATCAAAAACCTCCCAACTAAGAAGAGCCGAGGACCAGATGGCTTCACAGATGAATTCTATCAAATATTCTGGAAAGAGCTAACACCAATTCTGCTTAAGCTCTTCCAAAAAAATAGAAGTAGAAGGAATATTGCTTAACTTATTCTACGATGCCAACATTACCCTAATACCAAAACCAAACAAAGATACCACAAGAAAGGAAAATTACAGACCAATTTCTCTAATGAACTAGATGCTAAAATCCTCAAGAAAACACTTGCTAATCGCATTCAACAACATATCAAAAGGATTATACACCATGACCAAGTGGGTTTCATCCCGAGTATGCAAGGATGGTTCAATATAAGAAAATCAATCAATGTAATACACCACATACACAAATTGAAAGAAAAAAATCACACTCTCATCTCTATAGAAGCAGAGAAAGCATTCGACAAAATACAGCACTCTTTCCTGATATAAGCACTGCAAAATATAGGAATAGAACGAAACTTTCTGAATATGATAAAGGGTATATATGAAAAACCCAAAGCTAACATCATCTTCAATGGTGAAATCCTAAAAGCCTTCCCTCTGATTGGAAGCAAGACAAGGATGCCCACTATCACCACTCTTATTTAACATTGCCTTAGAAGTACTTGCTTGAGCATTGAGGCAAGAAAAGGATATAAGAGGCATCCAGATTGGTAAAGAAGAAGCAAAAATTTCATTATTTGCAGACAACATGATCCTATATGTAGAAAGCCCTGAGAAATCTACAACAAAGCTTCTAGAACTTATAAAGGAGTTCAGTAATGTCGCAGGCTATAAGATCAATACTCAAAAATCAGTAGCATTTCTGTACACCAATAACGAGCAAACTGAGGATGAAATCAGGAAAAAAATACCATTTACAATAGTAACTAAAAGAATCAAATACCTAGGAATAAATTTAACTAAAGATGTAAAAGACTTATATACAGAAAACTACACAACACTGTTAAAGGAAATCAAAGAAGACTTAAATAAATGGAAGAATATTCCCTGTTCATGGATAGGAAAACTAAACATCATCAAGATGTCTATCCTACCCAAACTAATCTACAGATTTAATGCAATCCCAATAAAAGTCAACACTGTATTTTTTAAGGAACTGGAAAAACTAACTATAAAATATATTTGGAAAAGTAAGAGGTCCCGGATTGCCAAAGACATATTGAAAAAGAAAAATGAAGTTGGAGGTATCACATTACTTGACTTTTAAAAATACTACAAAGCTACAGTGATCAAAACTGCATGGCATTGGCACAAGGATAGACCTACAGACTAATGGAACTGAATTGAGAGTTCTGATATAGATCCTCACATATACAGTCATCTGATATTCGACAAGGCCACCAAACCCACTCAGATAGGAGAGAATGGCCTCTTTAACAGGTGGTGCTTGTTATCCATATCCAAACTGGATATCCATATTCAAAATAATGAGAGAAGAATACCATCTTACACCTTATACAAAAATCAACTCAAGATGGATCAAAGATCTAAATATAAGAACCAAAACCATAAAGACCTCGGAAGATAATGTAGGGAAGCATCTACAGGATCTTGTAATAGGAAATGGTTTCATGAACTTCACACCCAAAGCACGAGCAGCAAGAGAAAAAATTGATAAATGGTATCTCCTCAAAATTAAAAACCTCTGCACCTCAAAGAACGTTATTAAGAAAATTAAAAGGCAGCCTACCCAATGGGAGAAAATATTTGGCAACCATATATCTGATAGGAGCCTAATATCCTGCATATATAAAGAAATCCTACACCTTGAAAATAAAAAGACAAACAACCCATTTAAAAAATGGGCAAGTGACCTGAAAAGACACTTCTCCAAGGAAGAAATACAAGTGGCTAAAAAGCACATGAAAAAATGCTCGACATCACTAGCTATTAGGGAAATGCAAATCAAAACTACAATGAGATACCATCTTACACCCATCAGAGTGACAGCTATTACAAAAACAGAAGAATATAAGTGTTGGAGAGGATGTGGAAGAATAGGAACCTTCATCCACTGCTGGTGGGATTGTGTAATGATCCAGCCACTGTGGAGGACAGTTTGGCGGTTCCTCAGAAAACTAACAATAGATCTTCAATACATTCCAGCAATTCCACTATTGTGTATATACCCAGAAGAATTGAAAGCAAAGACACGAACAGATATAGGGACACCAATGTTCACAGCGGCATTGTTCACAATTGCCAAAAGTTGGAATCAGCCCCGGTGCCCATCAACAGATGAACGGATAAACAAATGTGGTACATACATACAATGGAATATTACTCAGCTGAAAGAAGGAATAAAGTGCTAACACACAAATAACATGGATGAATCTTGAAGACCTTATGTTGAGTGAAGCAAGCTAGGCTTAGAAGGATGAACAGTATATGACCTACTGATTTGAATTGAGGAAAGAGCAGTCTCTGAGATCCATTGCCTGAAAGATAGGTTAACAAGGGAGAAAAAGAGAAGAGTAGGTTGTGAGCCATCACCCATATGGACATGTTATATGGTAAAGTGATACAATATAGTTGCATATTGAAGGATAGGACGGGTGGGCAGTGATATTACTGGGTTTGGAGGTACAGGGTTGACAGGTGGGTAGATTAGAAAGGGCAGGTTAGAATACCCAGGGCATGTAACTGTGACTCTTGTCATCCAATGAGTCAAGACAAGGGAGTGTCCTATGCCCCAGGAGGATGGGGAGAAAGGAACAGAAAAGATCAAACAGGGGGTATTTAGTGGTCATGAGAAATGTTTTTATTACCTTACAGTAATGGACACAGGACATGGTGAATATCATCAAAAATTATTAAACTGTACCATCTAAATTGTAAACTATACAGTAAACCATTGACAATGTTTAGTAGCTATGTTTCATTATTTGTATAACAGTTATAACAATGCTACCATCCACAAAAAAAAAAAAAAAGGGTTTTAATATGGGGTGAGGAAAGGGGAAGGAGGTTGGGTATATGAGAGTCTCTAGTATTCTGTGTGTGACTTTGCTGTGACCTAAAACTTCCTTGAAAATTAATGAAAATTTGGGAGACACCAGGGAATGAGAGGGGAAAGGTGCCACGGTACAGACTGGACACCCGATAATGCAGTGATATAAGGGGAAAAAAATTTTTTTTAATAATTTTTTGTTTTTTGTTTCCCATTTTTTGAATGTCCCAATCTGTTAATTATATTTTATTTTTAGTTGTTTTTTTTTTTTTCTGAGTTTCCATGTATTTTATCTCTTTCATTTAAGCTTACCATTATTATTTCATTTTCCTATTAATTGTATTTGGTTATTATATGGGTTTCATCTTCAAGGAAGGTTTAGATCACAGAAGGGTTACAATGGGGGCTGCAGAGAATCATTGGTGTGGGGTGTCTGGGATGGGGGATTCATGGGAGGAAGTTCATCTGAATATACATGAAAGATATATAAAATTGTTCAAGTGATCAAGGGGTGGGGCATGGTCACGGTGGCTAGACAATCAATCAATAAATGAGAGAATACTGAATTCCCAGCCTGGAGAGCTCTGCCACATTCTCCAAGGGAGCAGCAACAGTCCCCTGAGTGCAGGGGCAGTGTCTGGCAAAAGTGGATGGTTCACTGATGGGTTCCTATTATTGATGACTATCCTTATGAGTCCTTGCTCTTGTAATTGAAACTTAGCCTACTGTTATGGGGTGCCTAAGTGTTGCCACCTGAGAGCCTCCTTGTTGCTCAAATGTGGCCTCTCTCTGAGCCAAACTCAGTATATGAATGCATTACTTTCCCCTCAGTGTGGGACATGACTCCCGGGGATGAGCCTCCCTGGCAATGAGGGATTAATACCAAGCGCCAACTGGCAATATGACTAGAAAAAGACCTTGAATAAAAGGGGGAAAATGTAAGGACAAATGAGTCCATGTGGCTAAGAGATTTCAAAGAGAGTCGGGAGGTCATCCCAGAGATAACGCTTACACACACCTCAGTATGATCTCATAGATCACCAAAGTGGATATCACCCTCAGGGGCTCCTGAGGGCTCTGGAGACACCCAGGCCCTATATAAGGGGGGATAGCTCCAGAGATTGATGCCTAATCAGTGGGCTCTACTTTGGAATCTGTGCTCCTGAGAGTGACAGAGTTGGACTCAAATAAGTCCTCCCTGCACATGGTCCATCAGTCCCTTCTATTCAAACCTATATGTGATGCTGGAGTTCGTAGGTGTACTTCCAGAGACTGGAGCGTCTGGCCTACCCATGTGCCAGCTGTGCCTGGAATCTTGGTTGAGCTGCAACTCCTACTCTACAGCTCAATGGACTCACCCAAGTCACCTGGTGAGGAGACGATGATGGACAACGGCCATCCCCGGGAATGGAGAGAGCCTGCAGCTGCAGGCAGGATAATCCCATCCACCATATCCATGGGATATAAGCCACTCTCACTTGGAGGTGGAGTGGACATCACGATCCTAGACTCCTCAGGACGGAGGAAGAGCTGTGGACTAGAGTGGACTTAATGGTATTCTGTTGTAGACATATTGTGATTCAAGCAATGGAAGAAAGTATAACAGTGAGGTGGAGCCAGTGGCCACTAGACACTTTCAGGGCAGGGAAGGGAAAAGCAGTTGTAATACAGGGGCTTTTTCAGGACTTGGGAATTATCCTGAGTGACATTACAATGACAGATAGGCCATTTTACATTAGCATATACCATGCAGAACTGTGTGGGAGAGAGTGTGGTCTACAATGTGAACTATGGTCCATGCTTAGTGGCAAAGCCCCAGGATGTGTATATACATTGCAGGTGATGTGCCACACTAATGAAAGATGTTTTTGTGGGATGTTATGGGAGGTGTGGGAGGAGGGGAACATTGGAATCCCTCTAATTTTTGTGTAATGTTTATGTAATCTAAGCATCTTTTAAAATATATATGTATATATATAAATAACATTTATATAAGCAAATGCACATATATGCATATATATTTATATATCATTTTATAAATATTGGTTTGTATTGTGAAAAATTTGATTTCTACCCACAATTAAAAAAAAAGAAAGTACATTATCAATGTCAAATAAACAGTGAGTCAATAGTTTAAAGCTAAAAATAGAATTTAGCCTCTTGCCCAATTATTTCCAACTACCAGCTATCCCGCTTTCTCAGGGGCTACAATAACCTCATTAAAAATAAAAATAACTACTATTTATTAACTGCTTACTATCTTCTGGGTACTATGCATATATTTTCCTTAATCTTCAGAACAACCCCATGAAATAGTTATAATTCTACTCATTCTTAAAATAAAGAACCTGAGACTCAGGAAGTCAAGTGACCTCTTAGCCATTCAGGTGACAAGTAAAGGATAGAGGAGGATTCAGATCCAAGTTTCAAATACCACTTCATTGTTGCTTTACTGTTTCCTTTGCCAAAAGTAGGTCAAAATTAAAGAAAAAAAATAGAATGATAATTTGTCCTAGGTTTCTTATTAAAAAAAGATACTGTATTAGTCTGCCAACGGGGTGCCAATGCAAAGTACCAGAAAGCTTTTGGCTTTCATAATGGGGATTTATTTGGGGGTAAAAAGCTTATAGTTCCAAGACCAAATCAAGGCATCTGCAGGGACGCTTTCTCACCAAAGTCAGCTACTGTTGATTCAGGTGTGTGGCCACATGTTGAAGCAAGATGGCTGCCAATCTCTATGAGGTTTCAGCCTTCCCCTCCGAGGTTTCTCTCTCAGGCTCAAGGCTTGTCTCTTGGGGCTTCCTCTCTCTCCTGGAATTGGGCTTCTTTCTGGGCCTTCTATATCAGTCTCTGCCATTCTGCTCTCTTCCTGATTTCAGCTACAAGCTATCAGGCAAAATGTTTCACCTCTCCCAGGGCTTCAGCCATTTGAGCCTTCTCCTTTCTGTCACATGGCAAGATCACAAATGGCAGAGCTCTCTCTTCTTGTGTGTCCTTCTGAGTGTCCATTTATATCACATACAGCAAGGGAGTGGGGACTCAACCTGAGTCATACCTTACTGATGTAGATAAATCAAAAACCCTAAAAGCAATCTTAACAGGTAATCTAAACAAAGGCCCCTCAACTGAATATAATATAATCAAAGGGCATCATGCACAGGGAATAGTTTACAAGCATAATCTTTCTCTTTTTGGGATTCATAAAATAATTTCAGACTACCCCAGATACCAAAGGTAAACATTTATAGGCTTTGTAATTCTGTCCTCAAAATACTCTGTACACATTTCTGTCTTCCTTCCTTTTTTCTTTTTTTCCCTCCTTTTTTGCCCATGCCCAAATAGGTGGCAAAGACCTTACAGCCTTGGGAGAAATGCTGCCAGTGAAAATCCTGAACCTGTAAAGAGAATAGTGAATTTATAGGAGATGAATAAAGTTCTCCAACACTGGAAACCAGCTAGTTTGATCGATATATATAGATCTACTTGGCTTTATGCAGTAAATGTTCCTGAACAGTTGTCCATAAAATAAATATTTGTATACAAAATCATATATTCCCACTACCTTCCTTTGTGATTTTAGAAATGTGTTTACACACACACAAAGAAAAATGTTTACCCCAACATATTACAAAATGACCCTGGTAAAGCCAAACATGCACTTTAAGGAATATTCTGACTTTGTTAACATCACTCACACAAGAAGTTCATCAAATGGACAACGAATCCATATGATCATTAATACTCCTGCAAAAGCACAACTATGTCAAAATACACAATCAATTGCTGCTCAAATATTTAAACAGCCTTCCTAGACCTTGATTTTGGGTATCTAATAAAACCAAATAGAAATAATTGAAAATACTTTCTTAGGAGTAGGTAAGCATCCCCTGCTTTGCAATTAATAGTTCAGTTGCAACTACCCCTTTAACTAGCCGCACACTTCTCTACCAATCAATAAATGTTTGCTGACCTTAGTGAGTGTATAATTGATAAAAGAGAGATTCTATGTCTCTTGCCTGATAAGGACAATTGTAGTTTTGGCCTGAGATAGAAGGAATCTTCTTGCTACTTCTTTATAACCCTGAAAACTTTAAAGTGAAATGTCAGATAGATAACCTGGAATGTGGCCTCCACATGTTAGCCACATAAGTACAATTTGGTGAAACTTGTGGAATCATGTTTGGGAGAATCTAAATTGCTTCCTCTATAAAAATGTAAATAGTAGTAGAAACCTCAAAGAGTCATTCATAGAATTAAAAAATTAAAATAGTAGTATCAACCTCAGAGTCACTCACAGAATTAAATTACCTAATTGTATTAGTCAGGGTTCTCTCGGGGAAACAGAATCAGCAGGAGATATCTGTCAATAATATGAAATTTTAAAAGAGTCTCTCACACGACCGTGGGGATGCACAAGTCCAGGTTCTGCAGGCAGGCTGCAAACCAGTGGCTCCGATGAAAGCCCGATGAAAGGTCGTTGATGAGTTTCTGGGAGAAGTTACCTGTCCAATGAGGAGCTGGGAAATTCTCCCTGAATGTTGAAATCACTTCCACTTTTAAGTCATTCAACTGATTGGATAAAAGCGCCACCCATTGATGATGTAATCTCCCTCACTGATGCAGATGTAATCAGCCATCCATGCAGTAAACTCACTGATGATTGAAGTCCATAAATGCTCTTGTATTACAATTAGCCCAGTGCTT
>JAKSZT010033014.1:7706-21057 GCA_026826555.1 Tolypeutes matacus
TGAAGAGAGGAATGCACATCTCTGTGATTATACGAAGGACCAGGGATAGTACACATTAGATAAGTAATATAGTGGTTTATTAGGATTTAATAAAAAGAGCCTTTATTTTTTTAATTGTGGGGATGTATGGGATTGTACACATAATTTGAGCCACGGATACTAGGCATTAGTCATGTTTTAAAGATGCTCTGGCCAACTGTTAAAAAAGGAATCACAATTCAAGGTTCTGTTGGAGATATGTGTATGAGACTACTGTGAGGGGTTTTGCCCCTATATTTTCTAAGTTTGATATTTCTTCTCTTGGTGTCAGGTTTATGTATGTTCAGAAATGATTGATATGGGAAGCTGCTGTGGCTCAATCAGCAGGGCTCACTTTTACCATGTAGGAGGCCCCGGGTTCGGTTCCCAGGACCTCCTGGTAAAGGCAAGCCCGCCCGCAATGCGTGGTTAGCTGACCGAGTGAGCACAAGCAGCAAGGGGGGCGGGATAAATGAATAAATAAATAAAATATTTTTAAAAAATAAAAATATATATAAAATAAAAAATAAAAAATGAAATGATTGATATGCATCACTAAAAATATATAGTAAGAGAAAGAGGGTGGGGAGGACCAAATATGATGCTTGGAATTACCTGTTTCTCTAAAGTGGTCTTCCTTTGTGTTTCTTCATTATCAGAAGTTGTAATCTGGCATGCATATTTTGGAGGGCAGTACCCTCTGTTGAATGCAATAGGTCCTTGACTTTTATGAACCATTCCTATTCCACATGATAACTTGTAAACAGTTGAGGCACTCTTTCTCACCTTGTGGACCTTACAGGTCCCTTTGGCATTTCTGGGTGTTGGCAAGGTCCTTCATAAGACATAGGAGAAATTTGGAGGATGGGATATACTTGTACTGAAGTTCCTTGGTTTCAATTCTTATGTGTAGATCTGTTTCTTTGTAGGAATGATTTTGAATTTTTCTTCCAATACATTTATCAAAAATTAAAATATGTCCAAAGACCAGGTATTTGTCTATAGACACCTGCGTCACAACCTCTGCTCCAAGGGCAACAGCCCAATGATGTCAAGAAAATCAGCAATGGGTTCCTTGAAATAAATGCAGAGCCTGATAAACATTCAGTAACGAATCCTGAGGTCATGTAAAAAGAGGTCCTCTGAAATATCAATTTAAAATTGTGGTTATTCAAAACGAAGAATCAGTGAGAAACATTTCTTGTGCTCCCATTATTTTTCTGCCATTTAGAGTAGTGTATTATCATTCCAATAAATATTAGGAAGAAAATCTACTCAAAAAATTAAGGTAAAATATGCATTACACAGGAGCTCTCTATTTGTAGCATTTTATTTTACAGAGTTTACTCTTTAAAAGGGCTAATGACTTTCCTTTCCAATTAACATTGACAGGGTATGGGGAAAATTTCTTATTTCCTATGTACAGGTCGATTTATGTACCAAAATATATAAATAATCATTCTTTAAAATGTTTGTTTTAAGAGAGACTTAAAATTTATTTTTTTAAATTTTAAATAGTCCAAATTAGTTTATGAGAGTGCACCGTCATTCTAATCAGACTTATATCTAATTTACACCTCCAATTGGACACAATCTTGTTTTCCTTAATATATATTTCTAACAGAATCTATAAATTTAAAAAAAATAACTTTTACACAGTCAGTCAGGATACTCAAACCTCTATCCCCCAGTATGACAGCACATGTGTTGGAATCTTTCTGACAGAGCATGAGAAAATATTATCGCATTTTTCCACTAGCCACTGACCAGACTTTATGTTTAAAATTCACTTTCATACAGTTCTTCAACATATCTGGCTAGTTGGTGGTATTGGCAGAGTTTGTACGGAAGATTCTTGTGATTTCATTTTTTCCACATTCTCCTGTGGTGGTTAGAGGAGTTTTCTTTCTTTCACAATTTTCAAAAAAGCCCCATATCACACTGCACAAGGAAATCTGTGTTTGGGTTCTTTCCTCCAGGATTCCATTGTTCTCCTCTTTTCTGTTTTTAGCAGTGCCATCTCTCCTGCTGCTGTCTTCTCCAACAACCCTTTCCCCTGCCCACAAGGTCCAAATAATTAGACTGAAAAATTGTTGGTGACACACAAAGCTTTGAAACCTGCTTTGGAAGAGCAGAAAGTAGACAACATTGGCCAATAACCGAGAAATGAATCCTGTCCATTTTTCCTGGGGATTGCATTGGCAGGAGGACCAGGAATTTGGTGTACCACACTCCCCCCCCCAAGAACCCTTTTGGAACCTATTGCTGAAGTACGATTTTATTTTACATGCAAAGGTTTCCAATTGCCCTGATGTAGTATATATATGGTGTTTGGTCACCTTGGATAATGAAGGCTCTTCATTGAGGTGGCAGTACTTTCTCATTCTATTCTAATTTCTTCCTCTGCCTTTGATTCCATTGCTCTGAGTATCTCTAGTTGGAAATAAAATGGTTGTCCAAGGGATCCTGTTATGTTTGGTAATTTAGGCTAAGGACGTGTGAGCACTTTATAAAGGGGTCATTTCTTACTCAGAAAGAATGAATGCCTCAATGCAAACTGCATGATGAAACAAAAATTTATTTCACCCCTTAATATTATAATTTCCACAATTTCATGGGGAATAAAATAATTAAATATTTTTAATGATTTATTTCGCAAAAATCAGACTGGTTATTTTCCTTTACCTGGGCCTATTTAAAACTTTATTAAGATTGATTATATTAAATCTAATTTTACCTAAAATCCCTTTACAAATCAAAATTCTCTTTCAATCTAATATACATTCCCAATCACAATTTTAAAATAAAGTCTCTTCAATAGCTTTTAAAAAGCCATGCATTTTTCACTTTGTCCACTTGATGCACTATGGGATGAGTTTTTAAGATAACTGAGGGAGAAACGGAAAAATTTGTTCAGGATGCTGATAAAAGGACCTTTGCATGGCACTGTCAACAAATGGATTGAGAGCTGAATAATATTTTATTTACTGTTCAGGATTCTGTTTATTTATTATAATTCTTAAAGAGCTGTTGAAAATGTTTAGTAATGATTCAAGAGAAGAATGCACACAACTGTGATTATATGAAGGACCAGGGAATGTACAGATTGGATAAGAAAGATAGTGGTTTAATATGTATTAATAAAACAGATTTGTTTTAATAATCGTGTGTATGTCTGGAACTGTAAACATTGTTAAGCCATGGATACTAGGCATTAGTCATGTTTTAAAGATGTTATTGTCAATTTGTTAAAAAGGAATCACAATTCATGGTTGTGCTGGAGATGTGTGTATGGGTTGACTCTTAGGTGAAATGCCCCTTTATTTTTTTATGATGAGATTTCTACTGTCGGCGTCAGGTTTATATATGTTCATGTATGATTGACATGCATCACTAAAAATATATATTAAGGGAAATCAGGGGGAGAGAGACAAATATGAAGCTTTGGAATTACCTATTTCTCTAAAGTGGACTTCCTTTTGTGTTTCTTCAGAATGGAAGCTGTTATTACCGCTTGCATAGAGTGGACATTTTATTCTTGACCGGTGAAATAAATATTTGTTTAATCGTGCAGTTTACTTTGAGGCATTCATTCTTTCTAAGTAAAAAATATCCACTTTGTAAAGTGCTCTCAGGACCTTTGCCTAAATTACCACACATAACAAGATCTCGTGGAAAAACATATTATTTCCAAATAGGGATCCTAAGAGCAATGGAATCAATTGCCGAGGAAGGAATTAGAACATTGATTTTTATGAAGCATTCCACTTCTACATGATATCTTGTAAACAGTTGAGTCACTCTTTCTCACCTTGTGGACCTTACCATTCCCTTTTTCATTTCTGGTTGTTGGTAATGTCCTTCACAAGCGAGAATAGAAATTTGGATGCTGGGAGCTAGTTTTATTCTAGTTCCTTGGTTTCGTTTGTGTATATGTGAATATGTTTCTTGGTAACAATGATTTTGATTTTTTTCCCAATAATTCTCAAAAATTACAGTACGACAAAAGAGCAGCTATTTGTATATGGACACATGAATCACAATCTCTGCACCATCAGCAACAGCCAATAATGTCTTGAAAATCAGGAATGGTTTCCTTGAAAATAAATCCAGAACTTTGTAAACATTCAATAAACAATCATGAATTCATGTAAAAAGAGGTCCTCTGAATTACCATTTCAAAATTGTGATTATTCAAAAAAGGAGAATCATTGAGAAACATTTCTTGTGCTCCCATTATTTTTCTGTCAGTGAGATTAGTTTAAAATTATTCCAATAAATAATAGGAAGAAAATGTAGTGCAAAATTTTATGTAAAATATGCATTCCACAGGATCTCTTCTATCTGTGTTTTTTTTTATTTTACAGAGTTTACTATTTAAAAGGGCTAAAGTCTTTCCTTTCCAATTGACATTGACAAGGTAGGGGAAAAATTCATTTTGCCTAAGAAAATATTGATTTATATACCATAATATATAATTAACCATTTTTTTAAATGTATGTTTTAATGAAGATTTAAATTCATTTTTTTTATTTTAAATACTCCCAATTACTCTATGAGAGAGCAATGTCATTCTACTGTGACTTATTGCTAATTTTCACATCCAATTGGTCACATTCTTGTTTTCCTTAATTTATATTTATAATAGAATCTATAAATTAAAAAAAACAAACATTTATGCACTCTGTCAAAATTGTCAAACTTCTATTCCCAGCATGATTCCACATGTGTTTTTAACTTTCTGAAAGATCATGAGTAAATATTTTTGTTTATTTTTCCACCAGACACTGACTATATTTGATGTTTAAAATACACTTTCATACCCTGACTTAAACATATCTGGATAGATGTTTTTATGGGTAGTGTCTTTATTGAAGACACTTGGGTTTTAATTTTTCCACGTACTCCTGTGTTGCCTAGTGGAGGTTTCTTTCTATTTTAATTTTTAACCAGCACTCCAGCACACTGTACAGATGAATCAGCACTTGGTTGTCATTGTTCAGGATTCCGTTGTTCACCCATTTAATGATTTTAGCAATGCCTTCTCTACTGCTGCTGTCTTTTCCAAACAGCCCATTCTTCCATGCCGCCGAGGTCCGAATTATTATCATGCAGAAGTGTTTCTGCTGCATCCAGCTAAGGTGCCTGCTTTGGAGGAGCAGAAAGAAGACAAGCCTGGCCAGTAACAGGGAAACAAATCCTGGTCACTTGTCAAGGGACTGCATTGGGAGGATGACCAGGATTTTAGTGTTAAAACGCTCCACCCCTGTGAGCCCTTTTGGAATCCAATGCAAAAGCTTGATTTCATTTGACATGGAATTTTTATCCATTGCCTTGTTCTGGGATGTATGTGGTGTCTGGTGACCTTTTATAATGAAGACTCTTCACTGTGGTGGCAATCCTTTCTCATTCTATTCTAATTATTTCCTCTGCCCTTGATTCCATTTCTCTTAGAACTCTAGTAGGAAATTATATGGCTTTCCATGTGATCTTGTTATGTTGGGTATTTTAACCAAAGTATAAGTGAGCACTTTACAAAGAGGACATTTTTTACTAGGAAAGAATGAATCCCACAATGTTAATTGCATGATAAAACAAAAATATATTTCACCTCTAGAGATTATAAGGTCCACTATTTCCCGAGGAATAGAATAAATAAAATTTTGTTATTATTTGTTTCCCCTAAATATGACTGATTATTTTCCTCTCCATGTGTCTGTGCCTTCTTAAATATTTATTATGACTGATTTTATTAAATCTAATCTTACCTAAAATCCCTTTTCAAATCAACATGGTCTTTCAATCTAATATACTGTTCAGTCCATAATTTAAAGTCCTTTCAAAAGCTTTAACACAGCAATGCATTGTTCACTTTGCCCTCATCATGCACTCTGGGATGAGTTATCAAAAAAACTGAGAGATAAATTGAAAAATTTATTCAAGTATGGTGAGAAAAGCAGCTTTGCATGGCAGTGTCAACAAATGGACTGAGAGTTGAATAATATTTATTTAATATATATATATTTTTTACCGGGAGGTCCCGGGGATCGGACCCGGGTACCTCCATATGGGAGACGGACGCCCAACCAGTTGAGCCACATCTGACCCCCTGAATAATATTTTATTTATGCTTTTGTATTCTCTTTATTTATTTTATTACTTAAAGAGCTGTTGAAAACGTTTAATAATGTTTGAAGAGAAGAATGCACACGTCTGTGAATATATGAAGCACAAGGGAATGTGCGCATTTGATGAGTAAGATAGTGGTTTAATATGTATTAATAAAACAGACTTGTTTTAAAAGTCGTGGGGATGTCTGAATTTGTACACCCGAGTTGAGCCATGAATAATAGGCATTAGTCATATTTTAAAGATGCTTTGGCCAATTTTTAAAAAACGAATCACATTTCAACGATCTCTTAGAGATGTGTGTACTGGACCACTGTTAGTTTTCATGCCCCTTAATTTTCTAAGGTTGACATTTTGGCTCACCTTCAGCATTTGTATGTTCATGAATGATTGATATGCATCACTAAAATATATATTAAATGAAAGAAGGTGCGGAGAAACAAATATGAAACTTTTGAATTACTTATTTCCATAAAGTCAGCTTCCTTTAGTGCTGCTTCATTATCAAAGATTGTAATCTCCCAAGCATAGAAGGGAGTACGGTGCCCTCTGCTGGATGAATTTGGTCCTTGACTTTCAGAACCTTTCATCTTACCCTGATAACATGTGAACATTTGAGTCACTCTTTCTCATCTTCTGGACCATACACGTCTCTTTTTCCTTTCTGTGTGTTGGCATGGTCCTTCATAAAGCATAGGAAAATTTTGGAGGCTGTAAGTTATTCGTACATTAGTTCAATGGTTTCATATTTGTATATGTCCATCTGTTTCATTGTAAAATTTTTTTTGAAAATATTTCCAATACATTCTCAAAAATTAAAATATGTCAAAAAGCATGTATTCATATATGGACACCTGCATCACAATGTCTCTGCCATCGGGAACAGCACAATTGTGTCCAGAAAATCAGGAATATTTCCTTGAAAGAAAACCCTGAGTGATGTAAACATTCAGTACAGAATTGGAAGTCATATAAAATGACTGCCCAGTTTAAGGGAAATGAATCCTGGCCATTTTTCTGGGACTGCATTGGAAAGATGACCTGGATATTGGTGTGCCACGCTCCACCCCTGCTAGCCCTTTTGGAAACCATGCAGAAGTTCGATTTCATTTTACACGGATAGATTATCCATTGCCCTGATCTGGGGCATATGTGTTGTTTGGTGAACTTTGATAATGAAGGCTCTTCATTGAGATGTAAATAATTTCTCATTATGTTTTAATTTCTTCCTATGCCCTTGATTCCATTGCTCTTAGGATCTCTATTTGGAAATTAGATATTTTTCCAAGAGATCTTGTTATGTGTGGTAATTTAGGCAAAGAATGTGTGAGCACTTTACAAAGAGGATATTTTTTACTTATAAAGAATGAATGACTCAAATTAAACTGCACCATTAAACAAATATTTATTTCACAGGTCGAGATTAAAATATGCACTATATCATGGGCAATAAAATAATTAAAATTTTGTTATAAATTATTTCCCATAAATCAGGCTGATTATTTTCCTTTATACATGTCCGTGAATTCTTAAAATTTTATTATGATTGATTATATTAAATCTAATATTTCCTAGAGTCCATTTTAAAATCAACATTCTCTTTGGAACTAATATGCATTTCAATTCATAATTTTAAAATAAAAATTTCAACAGCTTTAAAAAATCCATGCAATGTTCACGTTGTCCACATGATGCACTATGGGTTGAATTATCAAAAAAACTGAGAGACAAACAGAAAAAGTTGTGCAAGTTTGGCAGGCAAAGCACATATGCATGTCAGTGTCAACTAATGGATTAAGAGCTGAATTATATTTTTTATTTTCTGTATTCTCTTTATTTCGTATAATTCTTAAAGAGCTATTGAAAACATTTAATAATGATTTAAGAGAAGAATGCACACATCTATGATTATACGAAGGACCAGGTTTGGTAAACATTGATAAGTAATATACTGGTTTAATATGATTTAATAAAAGAGCCTTTTTTTTTAATTGTGGGAATGTCTGGGATTCTACACATAATTTCAGCTATGGATAATAGGCTTTAGTCATGTTTTAAAGATGCTCTGGCCAATTTTTAAAAAAGGAATCACAATTCAATGTTCTGTTGGAGAAATATGTATGAGACTACTGTTAGGTGTTTCCGTGATATTTTCTAAGGTTGAGATTTCTGCTCTCGGTGTCAGGTTTATGCATGTTCTGAAACAATTGATATGCATCACTAAAAATATAGATTATGAGAAAGAGGGTGGTGAGAGATAAATATGAAGCTTGGAATTACCTATTTCGCTAAAGTGGTCTTCCTTTGTGTTTCTTCATTATCAGAGTTTGTAATCTGGCATGCATAGAATGGAGGGCTGTACCCTCTGCTTGATGCAATAGGTCCTTGAATTTTATGAGCCATTCCTCTTAAACATGATAGCTTGTAAACATTTGAGGCACTCTTTCTCACCTTGTGGACGTTACAGGTCTCTTTTGCACTTCTGGGTGTTGACAAGGTCCTTCATAAGCCATAGGAGACATTTGGAGGCACAGAGTTACTTGTACTGTAGTTTTCTGGTTTCAATTGTTAAGTCTATATCTGTTTCTTTTTAAGAATGATTTTGATTTTTTCTTCAAATACATTTATCAAATATTAAAATATGTCCAAAGACCAGGTATTTGTCTATAGACACCTGCATCACTATCTTTGCTTTCCAAGGGCAACAGCCCAGTTATGTCCAGAAAATCAGGAATGGGTTCCTTGAAAAAAAATGCAGAGCCTGTTAAACATTCAGTAAAGAATCCTAAGGTCATGTGAAAAAGAGGTCCTCTGAACTATCGATATAAAATTGTGGTTATTCAAAAAGAAGAATCAGTGAGAAATATTTCTCGTGCTCCCATTATTTTTCTGCCATTTAGAGTAGTGTAATATTATTCCAATAAATATTAGGAAAAAAATCTAGTCAAAAAATTATGTAAAATATGCATTCCACAGGAACTCTCTATTTGTAGCATTTTATTTTACTGTGTTTACTCTTTAAAAGTGCTAAAGATTTTCCTTTCAAATTAACATTGACAGGGTATTGGGAAAAATTCTTATTTCCTATGTACAGGTCAATTTATATACCCAAATATATAAATAAACATTCTTTAAAATCTTTGTTTTAACGAAGACTTAAAATTTATTTTTTTTAATTTTAAATACTCCAAATTAATCTATGAGAGTACACCGTCATTCTAATCACACTTACATCTAGTTTTCATCTCCAATTGAACACAATCTTGTTTTCCTTAATAAGTATTTCTAATGGAATCTTTAAATTAAAGAAAAAAACTTTTACACAGGCAGTCAGGATACTCAAAACACTATCCCCCAGTATGACAACACATGTGTTGGAATCTTTCTGACAGATCATGAGAAAATATTATGGCATTTTCCACTAGCCACTGACCATACTTTATGTTTAAAATTCACTTTCATACCCTGATTTCAACATATCTGGATAGTTGTTTTCATGGGAAGTGTCTTTATTGAAGATGCTTGAGTTTTAATTTTTCCACATACTACTGTGTGGCCTATTGGAGGTTTCTTGCTATTTTAATTTTCAACCAGCACTGGAGCACACTCTACAGATGGTTGCCATTGTTCAGGGTTCCATTTTTCACCTCTTTTCTGTTTTTAGGAATGCCTTCTCTCCTACTACTGTCTTTTCCAAACAGCCCATTTCCATGCCCCCAAGGTCAAAATTATTATCCTGCAGATGTGTTTGTGCTGCATCCAGCTCAGGACCCTGCTTTGGAGGAGCAGAAAGAAAACAAGCCTGGCCAGTAACAGGGCAACAAATCCTGGCCATTAGTCATGGGACTGCATTGGCAGGATGACCAGGATTTTAGTGTAAAAACGCTCCACCCCTGTGAGCCCTTTTGGAATCCAATGCAGAAGTTCGATTTCATTTTACACGGAAAGGTTATCCATTGCCCTGATCTGGGGTATATGTGGTGTTTGGTGACATTTGATAATGAAGGCTCTTCATTGAGATGGCAATACTTTCACATTATGTTCTAATTTCTTCCTCTGCCCATGATTCCCTTGCTCTTAGGATCCCTATTTGGAAATAATGTGGTTTTCAAAGAGATCTTGCTATGTGTGGTAATTTAGGCAAAGGACATGTGAGCACTTTACAAAGAGGACATTTTTTACTTAGAGAGATTGTATACCTCAAAGTAAACTGCACGATGAAACAAATATTTATTTCACCAGTCAAGATTAAAATGTCCACTATGTCACGTGCAATAAAATTAAATTTTTATTTAATTTAGTTCCCATAAATCAAACTGATTATTTTCCTTTAAATGTGTCAGTGCATTCTTAAAATTTTATTATGATTGATCATATTAAATCTAATCTTACCTAGAGTCCCTGTTCAAATCAACATTCTCTTTGGAACTAATATTCGTTTCAGTTCATAATTTTAAAATAAAAACTTTCAACAGCTTTAAAAACTCCAAGCAATTTTCACTTTGTCCACATGATGCACTATGGGTTGAATTATCAAAAAACTGAGAGGTAAACAGAAAAATTGGTTCAAGGATGGAAAGCAAAGCACATATGCATCTCAGTTTCAACTAATGGATTAAGAGGTTAATAATATTTTTTTTTTATTTTGTGTATTCTCTTTATTTCCTATAATTCTTAAGGAGCTATTGAAAACCTTTAATAATGATTGAAGAATGCACACCTCTATGATTATATGAAGGACCAGGGATGGTACACATTGGATAAGTATTATAGTGGTTTAAAATGATTTAATGAAAGAGCCTTTTTTTTAATTGTGGGGATGTCTGTGATTGTACACATAATTTGAGCCATGGGTAATAGGCAATAGTCATGTTTTAAAGATATTTTAGCCATTTTTAAAAAAGAAATCACAATTCAAGTTTCTCCTGGATTTATGTGTCTGAGACTACTGTTGGGTGTTTGCCCGTATATTTTCTAAGGTTGAGAAATCTGCTCTTGGTGTCAGGTTTATGTATGTTCAGAAATGATTGATATGCATCACTAAAAATATAGATTATGAGAAAGAGGGTGGGGAAGGACAAATATGAAGCTTGGAATTACCTATTTCTCTAAAGTGGTCTTCCTTTGTGTTTCTACATTTTCAGAAGTTGTATTCTGGCATCCATAGAATGGAGGGTGGTACCCTCTGCTTAATGCAATAGGTCCTTGACCTTTATGAATCATTCTCCTTCCACATGATAACTTGTAAACAGTTGAGGCACTCTTTCTCACCTTGTGGACCTTACAGGTCCCTATTGCACTTCTGGATGTTGGCAAGTTCCTTCATAAGCCATAGGAGACGTTGGAGGTTCAGAGATACCTGTACTGTAGTTCATTGGTTTCAATTCTTATGTGTAGATCTGCTTCTTTGTAAGAATGATTTTGATTTTTTGTTCCAATACATTTATCAAAAATTAAAATATGTCAAAAGACCAGGTATTTGTCTATAGACACCTGCGTCACAATCTCTGCTCCAAGGGCAACAGCCCAATTTTGTCCAGAAAGTCAGCAATGGGTTCCTTGAAAAAAAAATGCAGATCCTGTTAAACATTCAGTAAAGTATCCTGAGGTCATGTAAAAAGAGGTCCTTTGAATTATCGATTTAAAATTTTGGTTATTCAAATTGAAGAATCAGTGAGAAAAATTTCTTGTGCACCCATTATTTTTCTGCCCTTTGGAGTAGTGTAATAATATTCCAATAACTGTTTTGCAGAAAACCTAGTCAAAAAATTAAGTTAAAATATGCATTCCACAGGAGCTCTCTCTTTGTAGCATTTTACTTTACAGAGTTTGCACTTTAAAACAGCTAAAGTTCTTTCCTTTCCAATTAACATTGACAGGGAATGGGTAAAAATTCTTATTTACTATGTGCAGGTCGATTTATATACCAAAATATATAAATAAACAGTCTTTAAATTGTTTTTTTTAACGAAGACTTAAAATTTATTATTTTTTTATTTTAAATACTCCAAATTAGTCTATGAGAGAACACCGTCATTCTAATCAGACTTATATCTAGTTGTCAAGTCCAATTGAACACAATCTTGTTTTCCTTAATATATATTTCTAACAGAATCTATAAATTAAAAAATAAAACAACTTTTACACATTCAGTGGGGATACTCAAACCTCCATCCCCCAGTAGGACACCGCATGTGTTGGAATCTTTCTGACAGATCTTGAGAAAATATTATGGCATTTTTCTACTAGCCACTGACCATACTTTATTTTTAAAATTCACTTTCATACACTTCTTCAACATATCTGGCTATTTGGTGGTATTGGCAGTGTCTCTAATGAAGATTCTTGCAATTTCATTTTTTCCACATTCTCCTGAGGTGGTTTGAGGAGATTTGTTTCTATCACAATTTTCAAAGATGCCCCATACCACACTGCACAAGGCAATCCTAGTTTGGATTCTTTCCTCCAGGATTCCATTTTGATCCTCTTTTCTGTTTTTTAGCTACCATCTCTGCTAGCATCTCCAAACATCCCTTTCACCCTGCCCAGAAGGTCCAAATAATTAGACTGAAAAAGTGTTGGTGACACACAACGGTATGGTCCCTGCTTTGGAAGAGCAGAAACAAGACAAGACTGGCCAATAAAAGGGAAATGAATCCTGTCCATTTATCCTGGGACAGCATTGGCAGGATGACCAGGAATTTGGTGTGTCACACTCCCCACCTCGTAGCCCTTTTGGAATCCATTGTTGAAGTACGATTTTATTTAACATGCAAAAGTTTCCCGTTGCCCTGATGTAGTATATATGTGGTGATTGGTCGCCTTTGATATTGAAGGCTTTCCATTGAGATGGTATTTCTTTCTCATTCTATTCTAATTTCTTCCTCTGCCTTTGAGTCCACTGCTCTGAGTATCTCTAGTTGGAAATAATATGGTTTTCCAAGGGATCCTGTTATGTTTGGTAATTAAGGCAAAGGATGTGTGAGCACTTTACAAAGGGGATGTTTTTCCTCAGAAAGAATGAATGCCTCAATGCAAACTGCACGATGAAACAAAAATTTATTTTACTCCTTGAGATTATCATTTCCACAATTTCATGGGGAATAAAATAATAAAGAATTTTTAATAATTTATTTCCTTAAAATCAGACTGATTATTTTCCTTTACATGTGCCTGTGCCTCCTTAAATTTTTATTAAGTTTGA
>JAKSZT010033014.1:21157-62375 GCA_026826555.1 Tolypeutes matacus
TATTTGAAGCCTTTTATTTTTCCAGAATGTTCAATTTAATGGGATAAAATGTTTCCATTCAAATTAACACTGACAGGGTATGAAGAAAAATTCTTTCTGCCTAAGTAAGGATTTATTTTTGTAGCAAAATAAATAATTAACCTTTTTTAAAAACATGTATACTTTAAGAAAGGGTTAAAATTTCTTTTTTCAATTTTAAATTCTCCAAATTGCTCTATGAGAGAATATCGACATTGAAAGCTAACTTAGAGTTAATTTTCAACTCCAATGGAACACATTCTCGTTTTTTATGGTATATATAAAACAGAATCAATAAGAAAAAAAAAAAAACTTATATGCTGTCAGTCAGGATTTTCTAAACTCTATTCCCAGTCTGACTCCACACATGTCAGATTCTTTCTGACAGATCATGAGAAAATATTATGGCATTTTTATTTCCACCAGCTTCTGGGTACACTTTATGTTTTAAATGCACATTCATACCCTGACTTCATCATACCTGGATAGTTGGTTGTATAGGCTGACTCTGTAGTGAAGTCTCTTGGGTTTTAATTTTTCCCACATAATCCTGAGTTGGTGAGTGGAGATTTCTTTCTGTTCCAATATTCAAAAAGCAGCACACCACACTGCACAAGGAAATCACAGCTTGGAATCTGCCCTCCATGATTCCGTTGTTCTCCTCTTTATTGTTTTTAGCAGTGCCTTATCTCTTGCTCTCTTTTCCAAACAGTGCATTCTCCATGGCCCCAAAATCTGAATAATTAGTGGGCAAAAGTGTTTGGCCCACACCCAACTAAAGTCCCTGCTTTCAAGGAGCAGAAAGAAGACAAGACTGGCCAGTAAAAGGCAAACGAATCCTGGCTATTTTTCTTGGACTTCATTAGCAAGATGACCAAGATTTTGGTGTGCCCTGCTCCACCCCAGCAAGCCCTTTTGGAATTAAATGCAGAAGTCTGATTTCATTTTACAGTGAAAGATTATCCATTGCCCTGATCTGGGGTATATGTGGGGTTTGGTGACCACTGATGAAGAATGCTATTCATTGAGATGGCAATACTTTTTCATTATGTTCTAATTTCTTCCTCTGTCATTGATTCCATTGCTCTTAGGATCTCTATTTGGAAATAATATGGTTTTCAAAGAGATATTTTTATGTGTGGTAATTTAGGCAAAGGACGTGTGAAAATTTTAGAGGATATTTTTTACTTAGAAAGATTGAATGCCTCAAAGTAAACTGCATGAAGATACAAATAATTATTCACCAGTCAAGATTAAAATGTTCACTCTATTACGGGGAATAAAATAATTAAAATTTTGTTATAATTTTTTTCCCATAAATGAGACTGATTATTTTCCAATAAATGTGCCAGTGCATTCATAAAATTTTATTATGATAGATTGTATTTAATCTAATCTTACCTAGAGTCCCTTTTCAAATCAACATTATTTTTGGATCTAATATGCGTTTCAGTTCATAATTTTAAAACAAAATCTTTCAATAGCTTTAAAAAATCCATGCAATGTTCAATTTGCCCACACGATGCACTATGGGTTAAATTATCAAAAAAACTAAAAGATATACAGAAAAAGTTGTTCAAGGATGGCAAGCAAAGCACATGTGCATGTCAGTGTCAACTAATGGATTAAGAGGTGAATAATATGTTTTTTGTTTTCAGTATTTTCTTTATTTACTATAATTCTTAAAGAGGTATTGAAAACATTTAATGATTGAAGAGAAGAATGCACTCCTCTGTGATTATACGAAGGACCAGGGATGGTAAACATTGTATAAGAAATGTAGTGGTTTAATATGATTTAATAAAAGAGCCTTTTTTTTTAATTGTTGGGATGTCTGTGATTGTACACAGAATTTGAGCCATGGATAATAGGCATTAGTCATGTTTTAAAGATGCTCTGGACAATTTTTAAAAAAGAAATCACAGTTCAAGGTTCTGCTGGAGATATGTGTATGAGACAAATGTTAGGTGTTTTGCCCCTATATTTTCTAAGGTTGAGTTTTCTACTCTAGGTGTCAGGTTTATGTATGTTCAAAAATGATTGATATGCATCACTAAAAACATAGATTATGAGAAAGAGGGTGGGGAGGGACAAATATGAAGCTTGGAATTACCTATTTCTCTGAAGTGGTCTTCCTTTGTGTTTCTTCATTATCAGAGGTTGTAATCTGGCATGCATAGAATGGAGGGTGGTACCCTCTGCTTGATGTAATAGGTTCTTGACCTTTATGATTCATTCCTCTCCCACATGGTAACTTGTAAAGAGTTGCAGCACTCTTTCTCACTTTGTGGAGCATACACATCACTTTTTTCTTTCTGTGTCTTGGCATGGTCCTTCATAAGCCATAGGAGAATTTTGGAGGCTATAAGTTATTTGTACAGTGGTTCAATGCTTTCATTTTGTATATGTCGATCTGTTTCTTTGCAAAAATTTTTTTGAAAATATTTCCAATACACTTTGAAAAATTGCATTATATCAAAAAGCAGGTATTCATATATGGACACCTGCATCACAATCTCTCTGCCATCAGGAACAGCACAATTGTGTCCACAATATCAGGAATATTTCCTTGAAACAAAACCCCGAGTGATGTAAACATTCAGTACAGAACTGTGAAGGCATGTAAAATGATGTCCTCTGAATTATTGATTTAAAATTATGATTATTCAAAAAAGGGATCATCAGTGAGAAGCATTTCCAACCCTCCCATTAGTTTTCCTTGAGTTAGAGTTGTTTAATATTATTCCAATAATTATTAGGAACAAAATCTAGTCCAAAAGTTAAGGTAAGATATGCATGCCATAGGAACTCTTCTATTTGAAGCCTTTTATTTTTACCGAGTTTTCTACTTAATGGGCTAAAATCTTTCCTTTCAAATTAACACTGACTGTTTATGGGGAATAATGCTTTCTGCCTAATTAAGGTTCTATTGTTATAGCAAAAGAAATAATTAATCATTTTTTAAACAAGTATTCTTTAACAAAGGCTTAAAGTTTCTTTTTTCAATTTTAAATTCTCCAAATTGCTCTGTGAGAGAATATCGTCATTGTAAGCTGACGTAGAGTTAATTTTCACCTCCAATGGCACACATTCTTGTTTTTTTAAGGTATAATTATAACAGAATCTATAAGTTAAAATAAATATTTTATGCCATCTGTCAGGATTCTCAAACCTCTATTCCCAGCATGACTCCACACATGTCAGATTATTTCTGACAGATCATGAGAAAATATTATGGCATTTTTTGCCACCAGCCACAGACTACACTTTACATTGAAAATGCACTTTCAACCCTTGACTTCAACATAACTGGCAAGTTGGTTTTCTAGCCTGGGTCGGCAGTGCAGTCTCTTGCCTTTTAATTTTTCCCACATCCTGAGTTGGTGAGAGTAGTTTTCTTTCTGTTCCAATTTTCATAAAGCAGCACACCACACAGCACAAGCAATTTACAGCTTGGGTTCTGTCCTCCATGATTCCGTTGTTCTCCTCTTTACTGTTTTTAGCAGTGCCTTATCTCTTGCTGCTCTCTTTTTCAAACAGTGCATTCTCAGTGCCCCCAAATTCTGAGTAATTCGTCTGAAAAATAGTTTGGGCCACACCCTACTAAGTTCCCTGCTTTGAGGAAGCATAAAGAAGACAAGTTTGGCCAGTAAAAGGGAAATGAGTCCTGGCCATTTTTCTGGGACTGCATAGGCAAGATGACCAGAATTTTGGTGTGCCATGCTCCACCACTGTCTGCCATGGATAATAGGCATTAGTCATGTTTTAAAGATGCTCTGGCCAATTTTTAAAAAGGAAATCACAATTCAAAGTTCTGCTGGAGATATGTGTATGAGACAACTGTTTGGTGTTTGCACCCATATTTTCTAAGTTTGGGATTTCTGCTCTCGGGGTCAAGTTTATGTATGTTCAGAAACGATTGATATGCATCACTAAAAATATAGATTATGAGAAAGAGGGTGGGGAGGGACAAATATTAAGCTTGGAATTACCAATTTCTCTATAGTGGTCTTCCTTTTGTTTCTTCATTATCAGAGGTTGTAATCTGGCATGCATAGAATGGAGGGTGGTACCCTCTGCTTGATGTAATAGGTTCTTGACTTTTTTGAATCATTCCTCTTCCACATGATAACTTGTAAACAGTTGCAACACTCTTTCTCACTTTGTGGAGCATACACATCACTTTTTCCTTTCTCTGTGTTGACATGGTCCTTCATAAGCTTTAGCAGAATGTTGGAGACTGTAAGTTATTTGCACAGTGGTTCAATGGTTTCATTTTGTATACATCGATCTGTTTCTTTGCAAAATTTTTTTTGAAAATATTTCCAATACACATTGAAAAATTGCATTATATCAAAAAGCAGGTATTCATATGTGGACACCTGCATCACAATCTCTCTGCCATCAGGAACAGCACAATTGTGTCCACAAAATCAGGAATATTTCCTTGAAACAAAACCCCGAGTGATGTAAACATTCAGTACAGAACTGTGAAGGCATGTAAAATGATGTCCTCTGAATTATTGATTTAAAATTATGATTATTCAAAAAAGGGATCATCAGTGAGAAGCATTTCCTATCCTCCCATTAGTTTTCCTCGAGTTAGAGTTGTGTAATATTATTCCAATAATTATTAGGAAGAAACTCTAGTCCAAAAGTTAAGGTAAAATATGCATGCCACAGGAACTCTTCTATTTGAAGCCATTCATTTTTACAGAGTTTTCTACTTAACGGGCTAAAATCTTTCCTTTCAAATTAACACTGTCTGGGTATGGGGAATAATGCTTTCTGCCTAAGTAAGGTTCTATTGTTATAGCAAAAGAAATAATTAATCATTTTTTAAAACAAGTATACTTTAACAAAGGCTTAAAGTTTCTTTTTTCAATTTTAAATTCTCCAAATTGCTCTGTGAGAGAATATCGTCATTGTAAGCTGACATAGAGTTAATTTACACCTCCAATGGCATGCATTCTTGTGTTTTTAAGGTATAATTATAACAGAATCTATAAGTTAAAAAAATCTTTTATGCCGTCTGTCAGGATTCTCAAACCTCTATTCCCAGCATGATTCCACACATGTCGGATTATTTCTGACAGATCATGAGAAAATATTATGACATTTTTTCCACCAGCCACTGACTACACTTTATGTTGAAAATGCACTTTCAACCACTGACTTCAACATAACTGGCTAGTTGGTTGTCTAGGATTGGTCGGCAGTGCAGTCTCTTGCCTTTTAATTTTTCCCACATAATCCTGTGTTGGTGAGTGTAGTTTTCTTTCTGTTCCAATTTTCATAAAGCAGCACACCACACTGCACAAGCAAATCACAGCTTGGGTTCTGTCCTCCATAATTCCGTTGTTCTCCTCTTTACTGTTTTTAGCAGTGCCTTATCACTTGCTGCTCTCTTTTTCAAACAGTGCATGCTCCATGCCCCCAAATTCTGAATAATTCGTCTGAAAAATAGTTTGGGCCACACCCTACTAAGTTCCCTGCTTTGAGGAAGCATAAAGAAGACAAGTTTGGCCAGTAAAAGGGAAATGAGTCCTGGCCATTTTTCTGGGACTGCATAGGCAAGATGACCAGAATTTTGGTGTGCCATGCTCCACCACTGTCTGCCATGGATAATAGGCATCAGTCATGTTTTAAAGATGCTCTGGCCAATTTTTAAAAAGGAAATCACAATTCAAAGTTCTGCTGGATTTATGTGTATGAGACTACTGTTCGGTGTTTGCCCCCATATTTTCTGAGTTTGAGATTTCTGCTGTCAGTGTCAAGTTTATGTATGTTCAGAAACGATTGATATGCATGACTAATAATATAGATTATGAGAAAGAGGGTGGGGAGGGACAAATATGAAGCTTGGAATTACCTATTTCTCTAAAGTGGTCTTCCTTTGTGTTTCTTCATTATAAGAGGTTGTAATCTGGCATGCATAGAATAGTGGGCAGTACCCTCTGCTTAATGCAATAGTTCCTTAACCTTTATGAATATTTCTTCTTCCACATGATAACTTGTAAACAGTTGAGGCACTCTTTCTCACCTCGTGGACCTTACAGGGCCTTTTTGCACTGCTGAGTGTTGGCAAGGTCCTTCATATGACATAGGAGACATTTGGAGGCAGGGAGATACTTGTACTACAGTTCCTTGGTTTCAATTCTTACTTGTAGATATGTTTCTTTATAAGAATGATTTAGATTTTTTCTTCCAATACATTTATCAAAAATTAAAATATGTCAAAAACCTGGTATTTGTATATAGACACCTGCATCACAATCTATGCTCCAAGGGCAACTGCCCAATGATGTCCAGAAAATCAGCAATGGTTTCCTTGAAAAAAAAATGCAGAACCTGCAAAACATTTAGTAACGAACCTGAGGTCATGTAAAAAGAGGTCCTCTGTATTATCGATTTAAAATTGTGTTTATTCAAAATGAAGAATCAATTAGACACACTTCTTGTGCTCCCATTATTTTTCTGTCATGTAGAGTATTGTAATATTATTCCAATAACTATTAAGAAGAAAATCTAGTCAAAAAGTTAAGGTAAAATATGCACTTCACAGGAGCTCTCTATTTGTAGCATTTTATTTTACAGAGTTTACTCTTTAAAAGGGCTAAAGTCTTTCCTTTCCAATTAACATTGACAGGGTTTGGGGAAAAATTCTTATTTTCTATGTACAGGTCGTTTTATATAACAAAATATATAAATAAACATTCTTTAAAATGTTTGTTTTAATGAATACTTTAAATTTAGTTTTTTTTTAATTTTAAATATTCCAAAGTAGTCTATGAGAGATCACCGTCATTCTCATCAGACTTATATAAAATTTTCTCCTGCAAGTGGACACAATCTTGTTTTCCTTAATATATATTTCCAGCAGAATCTATAAATTAAAAAAATTTTTTTACACAGTCAGTCAGGATACTCAAACCTCTATCCCCCATTTTGACACCACATGTATTGTAATCTTTCTGACAGATCATGAGAAAATATTATGGCATTTTTCCACTAGCCACTGACCATACTTTATGTTTAAAGTTCACTTTCATACACTTCTTCAACATATCTGGCTAGTTGGTGGTATTGGCAGTGTCTGTACTGAAGATTATTGTGATTTCATTTTTTCTACATTCTCCTGAGGTGGCAAGAGGTGTTTTCTTTCTTTCACAATTTTCAAGGAAGCCCCATACCACACTGCCCAAGGAAATCCGAATTCAGATACATTCCTCCAGGATTCCATTGTTCTCCTCTTTTCTGTTTTTTGCAGAGCAATCTCTCCTGCTGCTGCCATCTACAAACATCCCTTTTCCCTGCCATACGGTCCAAATAATTAGGCTGAAAAAGTGTTGGTGACACACAACACTATGGTCCCTGCTTTGGATGAGCAGAAAGAAGTCAAGACTGACCAGGAACTTGGAAATGAATCCTGGCCACTTTTCTTGGGACTGCATTGATTTTTATAAATTAAAAAAAGAAAACATTATGCAGTCGGTCAGAATTTTCAAACCTCTATTCCCAGCATGTCTCCACATATGTTTTAAACTTTCTGAAAGATCATGAGTAAATATTTTTGCATTTTTTTTTCACCAGCAACTGACTATATTTCATGTTTAAAATTCACTTTCATAACCTGACTTCAACATATCTGGATAGTTGTATTTATGGGAAGTGTCTTTATTGAAGATGCTTGAGTTTTAATTTTTCCACATACTCCTGTGTGGCCTATTGGAGGTTTCTTTCCATTTTAATATTCAACCAGCAATTGAGCACACTGTACAGATTGTTGCCATTGTTCAGGGTTCCATTTCTCACCTCTTTTCTGTTTTTAGTTATGCCTTCTCTCCTGTTGCTGTCTTTTCCACACAGCCAATATTCCATTCCTCCAAGGTCCAAATTATTATCCTGCAGAAGTGTTTGTGCTGCAACCAGCTCAGGTCCCTGCTTTGGAGGAGCAGAAAGAAGACAAGCCTGGCCAGTAACAGGGAAACAAATCCTGGCCATTAGTCATGGGACTGCATTGGCAGGCTGACCAGGATTTTAGTGTAAAAACTCTCAACCGCTGTGAGCCCTTTTTAAATCCAATGCAGAACATTGATTTCATTTTACATGGAAAAGTTATCCATTGCCCTGATCTGGGGTGTATGGGGAGTTTGGTGAACTTTGATGATGAAGGCTCTTCATTGAGATGACAATACTTTCTCATTATGTTCTAATTTCATCCTCTGCCCTTGATTCCATTGCTCTTAGGATCTCTAATTGGAAATTAGAAGTTTTTCCAAGAGATCTTGTTTTGTGTGGTAATTTAGGCAAAGGACGTGTGAGCACTTTACAAAGAGGTCATTTTTACTTAGAAAGTATGAATGCCTCAAAGTAAACTTCACAATGCAACAAATATTTATTTCACTGGTCAAGATTAAAATATCCACTATGACATGGGGAATAAAATAATTAAAATTTTGTTATAAATTATTTCACATAACTCAGACTGATTATTTTCATTTACACATGTTGGTGCATTCTTAAAATTTTATTATGATTGATTATATTAAATGTAACCTTATCTACAGTTCCTTTTCAAATCAACATTCTCTTTGGAACTAATATGCATTTCAGTTCATAATTTTAAATTAAAAATTTCGACAGCTTTAAAAAATCCATGCAATGTACACTTTGTCCACTTGATGCACTATGGGTTGAATTATCAAAAAAACTGATATATAAACGGAAAAAGTTGTTCAAGGACGGTAAGAAAACACAGATGCATGTCAGTGTCAAATAATGGATTAAGAGATGAATAAAATGTTTTTTAATTTTCTGTATTCTCTTTATCTATTGTAATTATTAAAGAGCTGTTGAAAACATTTAATAATGATTGAAGAGAAGAATGCACACATCTGTGATTATACGAAGGACCAGGGATAGCGCACATTGGATAAGAAATATAGTGGTTTAATATGATCTAATAAAAGAGCCTTTTTTTTTTTAATTGTGGGGATGTCTGGGATTGTACACATAATTTTAGCCATGGATAATAGGCATTAGTCATGTTTTAAAGATCCAATGGCCAATTTTTAAAAAGGAATGACAATTCAAGGTTCTGCTGGAGAAATGTGTATGAGACTAATGTTAGGGGTTTTGCCCCTATATTTTCTAAGGTTGAGATTTCTACTCTCGGTGTCAGGTTTATGTATGTTCAGAAACGATTGATATGCATCACTAAAAATATATATTATGAGAAAGAGGTTGGGGAGGGACAAGTATGAATCTTGGATTTACATATTGCTCTAATGTGGCCTTCCTTTTGTGTTTATTCAGTATCAGGTTGTAATCTGGCATGAATAGAATGGAAGGCGGGATCCTGTGCTTGATGCAATATGTCCTTGACTTTCATAAACCATGCCTCTTCCACATGATAACTTGTAAACATTTAAGGCCCTCTTTCTAACCTTGTGGGCCTTACAGTTCCCTTTTGCACTTTTGGGTGTTGGCAAAATCCTTCATAAGGCATAAGAGAAATTTGGACTCTAGGAGCTATTTTTACTCTAGTTCCTTGGTTTCATTTGTGTATATGTGGATCTGTTTCTTGGTAAGAATGATTTTGATTTTTTTCCCAACAATTCACCAAAAATACAATATGATAAAATAGCAGTTATTTGTATATGGACACCTGCATCACAATCTGCACAATATGCACCAGCCAATAAATTCTTGAAAATCAGGAATAGTTTCCTTGAAAAAAATATCCTGAGCTTTGTATACATGCAGTAAATAATCGTGAAGTCATGTAAAAAGTGGTCCTCTGAATTATCAATTTAAAATTGTGATTATTCAAGAAAGGGGAATAAATGAGAAACATATCTTGTGCTCCAATTATTTTTCTGCCAGTAAAAGTAGTTTAATATTATTCCAATAACTATTAGGAAAAAATTCTAGCCCAAAAATTAAGGTAAAATATGCATTGCACAGTAACTCTTCTATTTGTAGCCTTTTATTTTAACAGGGTTTACTATTTAAAAGGGCTAAAACTTTCATTTCCAGTTAACATAGACAGGGAAGCAGGAAAAATTCTTTTTGTCTAATTAAAGATTGATTTATATACCATAATATATTATTAACCATTCTTTTAAAATGTATGTTTTAATGAAGTCTTAATTTTATTTTAATTTTAAATATTCCCAATTACTCTGTGAGGGAACAATGGCATTCTAATCTGTCTTATTGCTAATTTTCACCTCCAATTGGCCACATTCTTGTTTTCCTTAATATATATTTCTAACAGAATCAATCAATCAATAAAAAAAAAAAACATTAATGCAGTCTGTCAGGAAACTCAAGCTTCTATATCCCAGCATGATTCCACATGTGTTGGAAACTTTCTCACAGCTCAGGAGAAAATATTATTGCATTTTTTCCACCAGCCACTGACCATACTTTGTCTTTAAAATACACTTTCATACCCTGACTTCAACATATCTGGCTATTTGGTTGTATAGGTTGTGCCTGTAGTGAAGTCTCTTGGGTTTTAATTTTTCCACATACTCCTGAGTTGTGTAATGGTGTTTTCTCTCTGTTCCAATTTTTAAAAAGCACCGCACCACACCGCACAAGGAAATCAGAGCTTGGATACTTACCTCCAAGATTCCATTGCTCTCCTCTTTTCTGTTTTTAGCAGTGCCTTCTCTCCTGCTGCTGTCATTTCCAAACAGCACGTTCTCCATGCCCCCAAGGTCCGAATAATTATTCTGCAAAAGTGTTTGGGTCACACTCATCTAAGGTCCCTGGTTTTAAGGAGCAGAAAGAAGACAAGCCTGGTCAGTAACAGGGAAACAAATCCTGGCCATTTGCAAAGGGACTGCATTGGCAGGATGAACTGGATTTTAGTGTTAAAACGCTCCACCCTTGCGACCCCTTTTGGAATCCAATGCGAAAGTTCGATTTCATTTTACATGGAATGGTTATCCATTATGCTGATCTGGGATGTACGTGGTGTCTGGTGACCTTTTATAATGAAGGCTCTTCACTGAGGTGGCAATCCTTTCTCATTCTCTTCTAATTTTTTCCTCTGCCATTTATTCCATTGCTCTTAGACCTCTAGTAGGAAATTATATGGCTTTCCAAGTGATCTTGTTATGTGTGGTAATTTAGCCAAAGTATAAGTGAGCAAAGTATAAGTGAATTGAGAGATGAATAATATTTTATTTATGCTTCTGGATTCTCTTTATCTATTTTAATTCTTAAAGAGCTGTAAAAAGGTTTAATAATGATTGAAGAGAAGAATGCACACCTCTGTGAATACATTACACACCAGGGAATGTATGCATTTGATACGTAAGATAGTGGTTTAATATGTATTAATAAAACAGACTTGTTTTAAAAGTCGTGGGGATGTCTGAAATTGTACACCCGAGTTGAGCCATGAATAATAGGCATTAGTCATATTTTAAAGATGCTTTGGCCAATTTTTTAAAAAGGAATCACATTTCAAAGATCTCCTGGAGATGTGTATACTGGATCACTGTTAGGTTTCATGCTCCTTAATTTTCTAATGTTGAGATTTTGGTTCTCGTCTTCAGCATTTGTGTGGTCATGTATAATTGATATGCATCACTAAAATATATATTAAGTGAAAGAGGGTGGGCAGAGAAACAAATATGAAGTTTTTGAATTACCTATTTCCCTAAAGTCAGCTTCCTTTAGTGTTGCTTCATTATCAAAGATTGTAATCTCCCAATCATAGAAGGGAGTACGTTGCCCTCTGCTGGATGAATTTGGTCCTTGACTTTCAGAATATTTCATCTTACCCTGATAACTTGTAAACTGTTGACTCACTCTTTCTCACCTTGTGTCCCAATACACATCACTTTTTCCTATCTGTGTGTTGGCATGGTCCTTCATGAGACATAGGAGAATTTTGGAGGCTGTAAGTTATTTGTACAATAGTACAATGGTTTCATTTTTGTATATGTCGATCTGTTTCTTTGCAAAATTTTTTGAAAATATTTCCAATACATTATCAAAAATTACAATATGTCAAAAAGCAGGTATTCATATATGGACACCTGCATCATAATCTCTCTGCCATTGGGAACAGCATGATTGTGTCCAGAAAATCAGGAATATTTCCTTGAAACAAAACTCTGAGTGATGTAAACATTCAGTACTGAATGGTGAAGTCATGTAAAATCATGTCCTCTGAGTTATTGATTTAAAATTGTGATTATTCAAAAAAGGAATTATCAGTGGGTAGCTTTTCTTGTCCTCCCATTATTTTTCCTCGAGTTAGAGTTGTTTAATATAATTCCAATAATTATTAGGATGAAACTATCGTCCAAAATTAAGGTAAAATATGCATGTCCAGGAACTCTTCCATTTGAAGCCTTTTATTTTTACAGAGTTTTCTATTTAATGGGCTAAAATCTTTCCTTTCAAATAAACACTGACAGGGTATGGGGAAAAATTCTTTCTGACTAAGTAAGGATTTTTTTTATAGCAAAACAAATAGAAAACCATTTTTTAAATATGTATACTTTAACAAAGGCTTAAAATTTCTTTTTTCAATATTAAATTCTCCATGTTGCTCTGTGAGAGAATATCGTAATTGTAAGCTGATGTAGAGTTAATATTCACCTCCAATGGAACACATTCTTGTTTTTTTAAGGTATAATTATAACTGAAATTATAATTAAAAAAATTTATGCTGTCTGTCAGGATTCTCAAACCTCTATTCTCAGCATGACTCCACACATGTCGGATTATTTCTGACATATCATGAGAAAAGATGGCATTTTTTCCACCAGCCACTGAATACACTTTACGTTTAAAATTCACTTTCATACGCTGACTTCAACATAACTGCCTAGTTTGTTGAATAGGGTGCGTCTGCAGTGCAGTCTCTTGGGTTTTAATTTTTCCCGCATAATCCTGAGTTCGTGAGTAGAGTTTTCTTTCTTTTCCAATTTCCAAAAGCAGCACACCACTCGGCACAAGGAAATCACAGTTTGGATTCTGTCCACCATGATTCCGTTGTTCTCCACTTTTCTGTTTTTAGCAGTGCCATCATTGCAGGTGCTGTCTTCTCCAAACATCCCTTTCTCCATGCCCACAAGGTCCAAATAATTAGACGGAAAAAGTGTTTATGGCACACAACACTCTGGTCCCTGCTTTGGAAGAGCAGAATGAAGACAAGCCTGGCCAGTAACCGGGAAATGAATCCTGGCCACTATTCCTGGGACTGCATTGGCAAGATGACCAGGTTTTGGTGTGCCACGATCCACCACTGCTAGCCCTTTTGGAATCCAATGCAGAAGTTCGATTTCATTTTACACGGAACGGTTATCCATTGCCCTGATCTGGGGTATATGTGGTGTTTCGTGACCTTTGGTTATGAAGGCTCTTCATTGAGATGGCAATACTTTCTCATTATGTTCTAATTTATTCATCTGCCCTTGATTCGCTTGCTATTAGGATTCCTATTTGGAAATAATATGTGTTTCAAAGAGATATTGTTATATGTGATAATTTAGGCAAAGGACGTGTGAGCACTTTACAAAGAGAACGTTTTTTACTTAGAAAGATTGAATGCTTCAGTGTAAACTGCACGATGAAACTAATATTTATTTCACTGGTCAAAGATTAAAATGTCCACTATAACACGGGGAATAAAATAATTAAATTTTTGTTATAATTTATTTCCCATAAATCAGACTGATTATTTTCCTTTACATGTGTCAGTGCATTCTTAAAACTTTATTTTGATTGATTATATTAAATCTAATCTTACCTAGAGTCCTTTTCAAATCAACATTCTCTATGGAACTTATATACATTTCAGTTCATAATTTTAAAATAAAAATTTTCAATAGCTTAAAAAAATCCATGCAATATTCACTTTGTTCACATGATGCACTATAGGTTGAAATATCAAAAAACTGAGAGATAAACAGAAAAAGTTATTCACAGTTGGCAAGAAAAGCACATATTCATGTCAGTGTCAACTAATGGATTAAGAGGTGAATAATAAGTTTTTTTTTTTCTGTATTCTCTTTATTTCCTATAATTCTTAAAGAGCTATAGAAAACATTTAAAAATGATTGAAGAGAAGAATGCAAATTTCTGTGATTATACGAAGGACCAGGGATGGTACACATTGGAGAAGAAATAGAGTGGTTTATTAGGATTTAATAAAAGAGACTTTTTTTTTTAATTGTGGGGATGTCTGGGATTGTACACAAAATTTGAGCCTTGGATAATAGGCATTAGTCATGTTTTAAAGATGCTCTGGCCAATTTTTAAAAAGGAAATCACAATTCAAGTTTCTGCTGGAGATATGTGTATGAGACTACTGTTGGGTGTTTTGCCTCTAAATTTTCTATGGTTGAGATTCCTGCTCTTGGTGTCAGGGTTATGTATGTTTAGAAAAGGTTTATATGCATCACTAAAAATATATATTATGAGAAAGAGGGTGGGGAGGGACAAATATGATGCTTGGAATTACCTATTTCTCTAAAGTGGTCTTCCTTTTTGTTTCTTCATTATCAGAGGCTGTAATCTGACATGCATAGATTGGAGGGCGGTACCCTCTACTTGATGCAATAGGTCCTTGACTTTTATGAAACATTCCTCTTCCACATGATAACTTGTAAACAGTTAAGGCACTCTTCCTCACCTTGTGGACCTTACAGGTACCTTTTGCACTTCTGTGTGTTGGCAAGGCCCTTCGTAAGCCATAAGAGAAATTTGGAATCTGGGAGCTATTTTTCCACTAGTTCCTTGGTTTCATTTATGTATATGTGGATCTGTTTCTTGTTAAGAATAATTTTGATTTTTTTCCCAACAATTCTCAAAATTTACAATATGATAAAATAGCAGCTATTTGTATATGGACACCTGCGTCACAATCTGCACAATATGCAAGAGCCAAATAATGTCTTGAAAATCAGGAATGTTTTCCTTGAAAAAAAAAATCCTGAGCTTTGCAAACTTGCAGTAAAGAATGGGGAAGTCATGTAAAAAGAGGTCCTCTGAATTATCGATTTAAAATTGTGATTATTCAACAAAGGGGAATAAGTGAGAAACCTATCTTGTGCTCCCATTATTTTTCTGCCAGGAAAAGTAGTTTAATATTATTCCAATAAGTATTAAGAAAAAAATATAACCCAAAAATTAAGGTAAAATATGTATTGCACAATAACTCTTCTATTTGTAGCCTTTTATTTTTAAAGAGTTTACTATTTAAAAGGGCTAAAGACTTTCCTTTCCAATTAACATTGACAGGGAAGCAGGAAAAATTCTTTTTGCCTAATTAAAGATTGATTTATATACCATAATATATAATTAACCATTCTTTTAAGATGTATGTTTTAATGAAGTCTTAAATTTATTTTTTTTTTTAATTTTAAATAATCCCAATTACTCTATTAGAGAACACTGGCATTCTAATCAGACTTATTGCTAATTTTCACTTCCAACTGGCCACATTCTTGTTTTCCTTAATATTTATTTCTAACAGAATCTATAAATAAAATAAAAAAACATTGACGCAGTCGGTCAGGAAACTCAAGCCTCTATACACCAGCATGATTCCACATGTGTTGGAATCTTTCTCACAGCTCAGGAGAAAATATTATTGCATTTTTCCCACAAGCCACTGACCATACTTTGTGTTTAAAATACACTTTCATACCCTGACTTCAACATATCTGGCTAGTTGGTTGTATAGATTGTGTCTGTAGTGAAGCCTCTTGGGTTTTAATTTTTCCACATACTACTGACTTGTGTAATGGTGTTTTCTCTCTTTTCCAATTTTTAAAAAGCACTGCACCACAATGCACAAGGAAATCAGAACTTGGGTTTTTTCCTGTAAGATTCCGTTTTTCTCCTCTTTTCTGTTTTTAGCAGTGCCTTCTCTCCTGCTACTGTCATTTATTTCCAAACAGCCTGTTCTCCATGCCACCAAAGTCCGAATAATTATCCTGAAAAAGAGTTTGGGTCACACCCAGCTAAGGTCCCTTCTTTGAAGAAGCAGAAAGAAGACAAGCTTAGCCCGTAAAAGGGACATGATTCCTGGCCATATTTCCTGGGATTGCATTGACCGGATGAACAGGATTTTGGTGTGCCACACTCCAACCCGCCGAGTCCATTTGGAATCCAATGCAGAACTTCTATTTCATTTCAAATGGTAAGTTTATCCATGGCCCTGATCAGAGATATATTGGTGATTGGTGAACTTTGATAATGATGGATCTTCATTGAGATGGCAATACTTTGTCATTCTATTCTAATTTCTTTCTCTACCTTTGATTCCATTGCTCTGAGTATCTCTAGTTGGAAAGAATATGGTTTTCCAAGGGATCATTTTTTGTTTGGTAATTTATCCAAAGGACGTGTGAGCAGCTATTTGTTAATGGACACCTGCATCACAATTTCTGCACCATCAACAACAGCCCAATAATGTCTTGAAAATCAGGAATGGTTTCCTTGAAAAAAAATCCAGGAACATGTAAACATTCAATAAATACTCATGAAGTCATGTAAAAAGAGGCCCTCTGAATTGTGGATTCAAAATTGTGACTATTCCAAAAGGGAGAATCATTGAGAAACATTTCTTGTGCTCCCATTATTTTTCTGCCAGTTAGAGTAGTTTAAAATTATTACAATAAATAATAGGAAGAAAATATTGTCCAAAATTTTATGTAAAATATGCCTTCCACAGGAACTCTTCTATCTGTGGTGTTTTATTTTTACAGAGTTGAATATTTGAAAGGGCTAAAGAATTTCCTTTCCAATTATTATTGACAGGGTAGGGGGAAAAATTCATCTTGCCTAAGTAAAGATTGATTTATATACCATAATATATAATTAACCATTCTTTTAAAATGTATATTTTTATGAAATCTTAAATTAATGTTTTATTAATTTTAAATGATCCCAATTATTCTATGAGAGAACACTGTCATTCTATTCTGACTTATTGTTAATTTTCTCATCCAATTGGTCTCATTCTTGTTTTCCTTAATATGTATTTATAATAGAATCTATAAATAAAAAAAAAAACAAAAAACACTTATACATTCGGTCCGAATTGTCAAACCTCTATTCACAGCATGACTCCACATGTGTTTTCAACCTTCTGAAAGATCATGAGTAAATATTTTTACATTTTTTTCCACCAACCACTGACTATATTTTATGCTTAAAATACACATTCATACCCTTACTTCAACATATCTGGATAGTTATTTTTATGGGAAGTGTCTTTATTAAAGTCGTCTGTGCTTTAATTTTTCCACATAATCCTGTGTTGCCTATTGGAGGTTTATTCTATTTTAATTTTCAACCAACACTACAGCACACTGTACAGAAGAATCAGCACTTTGTGGCCATTGTTCAGGATTCCACTGGTCACCTCTTTTCTATTTTTAGCAATGCCTTCCCTCCTGCTGCTGTCTTTTTCAAACAGCCCATTCTTCCATGCCCCTAATTTACAAATTACTATCATACAGAAGTGTTTGTGCCACATCCAGCTAAGTTCCCTGCTTTGAGGAGCAGAAAGAAGAAAAGTCTGGCCCATAACAGGGTAACAAATCCTGCCCATTTGTCATGGGACTGCATTGACAGGATGACCTGGATTTTAGTGTTTAAACGCTCCACCCCTGCAGGCCTTTTGGCATCCAATGCAGAAGTTCAATTTCATTTTACATGGAAAGGTTATCCATTGCCCTGATCTGGGATATATGTGGTGTCTGGTGACCTTTTATAATGAAGACTCCTCACTGAGGTGGCAATCCTTTCTCATTCTATTCTAATTTTTTCCACTGCACTTGATTCCATTCCTCTTAGGATCTCTAGTTGGAAATTATATGGTTTTGCAAGTGTTCTTGTTTTGTGTGGTAATTTAGCCAAAGTATAAGTCAGCACTTTACAAAGAGGACATTTTATACTAAGAAAGAATGAATCCCTCGATGTAAATTTCATGATAAAACAAAAATTTATTTCACCCCAGAGATTATAAGGTCCACTATTTCCCAGGAAATAGAATAATTAAAACTTTGTTATTATTTAATTCCCCTAAATATGACTGATTATTTTCCTTTAAATGTGTCTGTGCCTTCTTAAATCTTTTTTATGACTCATCATATTAATTCTAATCTTACGTAAAATCCCTTTTCAAATCAACATGCTCTTTCAATCTAATATACGTTTCAGCCATAATTTAAAGTCCTTTCACCAGCTTTAACACAGCCATTCATTGTTCACTTTGCCCACATCATGCACTATATGATGAGTTATAAAAATAACAATGAGTTATCATTGTACAGTAGTACAATGGTTTCATTTTTGTATAAATCGATCTGTTTCTTTCCAAAATTGTTTTTGAAAATATTTCCTGAGAGATAAATGGAAAAATTTGTTCAAGGATGGTGAGAAAAGCACCTTTGCATGGCAGTGTTAACAAATGGTTTGAGAGGTGAATAATATTTTATTTATTCTTCTGGATTCTCTTTAGTTATTTTAATTCTTAAAGAGCTGTTGAAAATGTTTAATAATGATTGAAGAGAAGTATGCACACCTCTGTGAATATATTACACACCAGGGAATGTACGACTTTGATAAGTAAGATAGAGGTTTAATATGTATTAATAAAACAGACTTGTTTTAAAAGTCGTGTGGATGTCTGAAATTGTACACCTGAGTTGAGCCATGAATAATAGGCATTAGTCATATTTCAAAGATGCTTTGGCTAATTTTTAAAAAAGGAATCACAATTCAATGATCACCTGGAGATATGTGTACTGGAACACTGTTAGATCTCATGTCCTTTAATTTTCTAAGGTTGATATTTGGCTCTTGGCTTCACCTTTTGTATGTTCATGTTTGATTGATATGCATCACTAAAAATATATATTAAGTGAAAGAGGGTGCAGAGAAACAAATATGAAGCTTTTGAATTACCTATTTCCCTAAAGTCAGCTTCCTTTACTGTTGCTTCCTTATAATCGATTGCAATCTCCCAAGCATAGAAGGGAGTACGTTGCCCTCTGCTGGATGAATTTGGTCCTTGACTTTCAGAACATTTTGCCTTGCCCTGATAACTTGTAAACAGTTGAGTCACTCTTTCTCCCCTTGTGGACCACAAACGTCCCTTTTCCCCTTCTGTGTGTTGGCATAAACCTTCATGAGCCATAGGAGAATTTTGGAGGCTGTAAGTTATTTCTACAGTAGTACAATGGTTTCATTTTTGTATAAATCGATCTGTTTCTTTGCAAAATTGTTTTTGAAAATATTTCCAATACATTCTCAAAAATTACAATATGTCAAAAACCAGGTATTTGTATATGGACACCTGCATCACAATCTCTCTGCCATCGGGAACAGCCCAATTGTGTCCAGAAAATCAGGAATATTTCCTTAAAACCAATCTCTGAGTAATGTAAACATTCAGTACAGAATTGTGAAGTCATGTAAAATCATGTCCTCTGGATTATTGTTTTAAAATTGTGATTATTCATAAAAGGGGTCATCTGTGAGAAGCATTTCTTGTCCTCCCATTATTTTTCCTCGAGTTAGAGTTGTTTAATATTATTCCAATAATTATTAGGAAGAAACTCTAGTCCAAAATTTAAAGTAATCTATGGATGCCACAGGTTCTCTTCTACTTGAAGCCTTTTATTTTTACAGAGTTTTCTATTTAAGGGCTAAAATCTTACCTTTCAAATTAACACTGACAGGGTATGGGGAAAAATTCTTTCTGCCTAAGTAAGGATTTATTTTTATAGCAAAACAAATAAATAACCATTTTTTAAAACATATATACTTTAACAAAGGCTTAAAATTTCTTTTTTCAATTTTAAATTCTCCAAATTACTCTGTGAGAGTATATCGTTATTGTAAGCTGACGTAGAGATAATTTTTACTTCCAATGGGACACATTCTTATTTTTTTAAGGCATACTTATAACAGAAAGTATAAGTTAAAAAAAAATACACTTTTATGCTGTCAGTCAGGATTCTCAAACCTCTATTCCCAACATGATTCCACACATGTCGGATTTTTTCTGACAGATCATGAGAATATATTATGGCATTTTTTCCACCAGCCACTGACAACACTTTACATTTAAAATGCACTTTTTTTTTTTATTTTGTACATTTAATAATTGAAAATAAGGGATAGAGTGTGGTTGCATGTTGGGGATGGGGCAGATGAGCGGTGGTGTTCCTGGGTTTGGTGGTACAACACTGGGGGGTGGATGGTTTAGGAAGTGCTGGTTCAAATCCCCAGAGCATGCAACTGTGAATCTTGACATTCCAGGGTTAGGAGAGGGGGGTATCATGGGCCCTAGGGGGCTGGGGAGAAGGGAACAGTCAAGATCTAATGGGATGTTAGGTGGTCATGGGGAAGGCTTTTCATTACCTTTCAGTAATGGACACAGGACATGGTAAATATCATCAAAATTATTTAACTGTATCATCTAAATTGTAAACTATACTGTAAATCACTGACAATGTTTAGTTGCTATATTTTGCTATCTGCATAACAGTTATAACAATGCTAACAACCAAAAAAAAAAAAAGGAGGGGGAATTAATATGGGGTGGGGAAGCGGGGGTGGTTTGGTATCTGGGAGTCTCCGGCACTCCGTGTGTGACTTTGCTGTGACCTAAAACTTCTTTGAAAATTAAATGAAAAATTGGGAGACAATGGGGATTGAGAAGAGGAAGGTGTCATGGCACACCAGACATCCGATAACACAGTGATAAAGGGAAGGAAAAAGGGGAAAAAAGAAGAGAGAAAGGAAAAAAATGAATATATATATATATATTTTAAAGGCATTTCCTTTGCTTTTTTGCCCATTTTTAAAATGCACTTTTATATCCTGACTTCAACATAACTGGTTAGTTGGTTGTATAGGTTGGGACTGCAGTGCAGTCTCTTGGGTTTTATTTTCTACCACATAATCCTGAGTTGGTGAGTGAAGTTTTCTTTCTGTTCCAATTTTCCAAAAGCAGCACACCACATGGCAGAAGGAAATCGCAGCTTGAGTTCTGTCCTTCATGATTCGGATGTTCTCCTCTTTACTGTTTTTAGCAGTGCCTTATCCCTTGCTGCTCTCTTTTTTAAACAGTACTTTCTCCATGCCCACAAATTCTGAATAATTAGTATGCAAAGGGTTTGGGCCACACTGAACTATCGTCCCTGCTTTAACAGAGCAGAAAGAAGACAAGACTGGCCGGTAAAAGGGAAATGAAACCTGGCCATTTTTCTGGGACTGCATTGGAAAGATGACCAGGATATTGGTGTGCCACGCTCCACCACTGCTAACCATTTTGGAATCCAATGCAGAAGTTCAATTTCATTTTACACGGAAAGGTTATTCATTGGCCTGATCTGTGGTGTTTCTTGACCTTTGATAATGAAGGCTCTTCATTGAAATGGCAATACTTTCTCATTATGTTCTGATTTCTTTCTCTGCCCTTGATTCCCTTTCTCTTAGGATCCGTATTAGGAAATAATATGGTTTTCAAAGAGATCTTGTTATGTGTGGTAATTTTTGACAAAGGACATGTGAGCACTTTACAAAGAGGACATTTTTTACTTAGAAAGATTGAATGCTTCAAAGTAAACTGCACTATGAAACAAATATTTATTTAACCGGTCAAGATTAAAATGTCCACTATATCACAGGGAATAAAATAATTAAAATTTTGTTATAATTTATTTCCCATAAATCAGACTGATTATTTTCCATTAAATGTGTCAGTGAATTCTTAAAATTTTATTAAGATTGATTATATTTAATCTAATCTTACCTAGAGTCCCTTTTAAAATCAACATTCTCTTTGGAACTAATATGCATTTAAATTCATAATTTTAAAATAAAAATTTTCAACTGCTTTAAAAAATCCATGCAATGTTCACTTTGTCCACATGATTCACTATGTGGTGAATTATCAAAAAAAATTGAGAGGTAAACAGAAAAAGTAGCTCAAGGACTGCAAGAAAATCACATATGCATGTGAGTGTCAACAAATGTATTAAGAGGTGAATAATCTGTTTTTTTACTTTCTGAATTCTCTTAATTTCCTATAATACTTAAAGAGCTGTTTAAAACATTTAATAATGTTTGAAAAGAGGAATGCACAGCTCTGTGATTATACGAAGGACCAGAGATGGTACACATTGGATAAGAATTATAGTGATTTAATGTGATTTAATAAAAGAGCCTTTTTTTTTTAATTGAGGGGATGTCTGTGATTGTACACATAATTTGAGCCATGGATAATAGGCATTAGTCATGTTTTAAAGATGTTCTGGCCAATTTTTGAAAAAGAAATCACAATTGAAGTTTCTGCTGGAGATATGTGTATGAGACTACTGTTGGGTGTTTTGCCCCTATATTTTCTAAGGTTGAGATTTCTGCTCTCAGTGTCAGGTTTATGTATGTTCAGAAATGATTGATATGCATCACTAAAAATATATATTATGAGAAAGAAGGTGGGGAGGGACAAATAAGCTTGGAATTACCTATTTCTCTAAAGTGGTCTTCCTTTGTGGTTCTTCATTATCAGAGGTTGTAATCTGTCATGCATAGAATGGAGGGTGGTATCATCAGCTTGATGAAATAGGTCCTTGAATTTTATGAACCATTCCTCTTCCACATGTTAACTTGTAGAAAGTTGAGGCACTCTTTCTCAGCTTCTGGAACTTAGAGGACCCTTTTGCACTTCTGGGTGTTGGCAAAGTCCTTCATAATCCATAGGAGGCTTTTGGAGGATTGGAGATAGTTGTATTGTAGTTCCCTGGTTTCAATTCTTATGTGGAGATCTGTTTCTTTGTAGAATGATTATGATTTTGTCTTATACTACATTTATCAAAAATTAAAATATGTTAAAAGACCAGGAATTTGTCTATAGACACCTGAGTCACAATCTCTGCTCCAAGGACAACAGCCCAATGTTGTCCAGAAAATCAGCAATGGGTTCCTTGAAAAAAAATGTGGAGCCTGCTAAACATTCAGTAAAGAATCCTGAGGTCATGTAAAAAGAGGTACTCTGAATTATCAATTTAAAATTGTGGTTATTCAAAATGAAGAATCAGTGAGAAACATTACTTCTGCTCCTATTATTTTTCTGCCATTAGAGTAGTGTAATATAATTCCAATAACTATCAGGAAGAAAATCTAGTCAAAAAATTAAGGTAAAATATGCATTCCACAAGAGCACTCTCTGTAGCATTTTATTTTACAGATTTTACTGTTTAAAAGGGCTAAAGTCATTCCTTTCCAATTAACATTGACAGGGTATGGGGAAAAATTCTTATTTCCTATGTACAGGTCGATTTATATACCAAAATATATAAATAACCATTCTTTAAAATGTTTGTTTTAAGGAAGACTTAAAATTTATTTTTTTAAATTTTAAATACTCCAAATTAGTCTATGAGAGAACACCGTCATTCTAATCAGTTCTATATCTAATTTTCAATGCCAATTGGACAAAATCTTGTTTTCCTTGGTATGTATTTCTAACAGAATCAATAAATTAAAAAAAAAAAAAACTTTTACACAGTCAGTCCGGATACTCAAACCTCTATCCCCCAATATGACACCACATGTCTTGGAATCTTTCTGACAGATCATGGGAAAATATTATGGCATTTTTCCACTAGCCACTGACCATACTTTATATTTAAAATTCACTTTCATACACTCCTTCAACATATCTGACTAGTTGGTGGCATTGGCAGTTTCTGTTTTGAAGATTCTTGTGATTTCATTTACTCCACATTCTCCTGAGGTGGCTAGAGAAGTTTTCTTTCTTTCACAATTTTCAAAGAAGCCCCATACCACACTGTACAAGGAAATCCGAGTTTGGATTCTTTCCTCCAGGATTCCATTGTTCTCCTCTTTTCTCTTTTTAGCAGTGCCATCTCTTCTGCTGCTGTCTTCTCCAAACATTCCTTTCACCCTGCCAACAAGGTCCAAATAATTAGGCTGAAAAAGTGTTGGTGACACACAACGCAATGGTCCCTGCTTTGGAAGAGCAGAAAGAAGACAAGACTGGACAGTAACCGGGAAATGAATCCTGTCCATTTTTCCTGGGACTGCATTGGAAGGATGACCAAGAATTTAGTGAGCCACACTACCCCCCCCCCCGTGAGCCCTTTTGGAATCCATTGTTGAAGTACGATTTTATTTTACAAGCACAGGTTTCCCATTGCCCTGATGTACTATATATGTGGTGTTTGGCGGCCTTTGATAATGAAGGCTCATCATTGAGATGGCAATACTCTCTCATTCTATTCTAATTTCTTCCTCTGCCTTTGATTCCATTGCTCTGAGTATCTCTAGTTGGAAATAATATGGTTTCCAAGGGATCCTGTTATGTTTGGTAATTTAGGCAAAGGACGTGTGAGCACTTTACAAAGGGGACGTTTTCCACTCAGAAAGAATGAAGGTCTCAATGCAAACTGCACGATGATACAAAAATTTATTTCACACCTTGAGATTATAATTTTCACAATTTCATGGGGAATAAAATAATTAAAATTTTTAATAATTTATTTCCCTAAAAGAAGACTGATTATTTTCCTTTACATGTGCCTGTGCCTCATTAAAACTTTATTAATACTGATTATATTAAATCTAATTTTACCTAAAATCCCTTTACAAATCAACATTCTCTTTCAATCTAATATACATTTCCATTCATACTTTTAAAATAAAGTCTTTTCAATAGCTTTATAAAAGCCATGAATTTATCACTTTGTCCACATGGTGCACTATGGGATGAGTTATTAAGATAACTGAAAGAGAAACGGAAAAATTTGTTCAAGGATGCTGAGAAAAGCACCTTTGCATGGCAGTGTCAACAAATGGATTGAGAGCTGAATAATATTTTATTTACTGTTCTGGATTCTGTTTATTTATTATAATTCTTAAAGAGCTGTTGAAAACGTTTAGAAATGATTGAGGAGATAAATTCACACCACTGTGATTATATGATGGACCAGGGAATGTAAACATTGGATAAGAAATATAGTGGTTCAATATGTATTAATAAAACAGATTTGTTTTAATAATCATGAGTATGTCTGGAACTGTACACCCAGTTAAGCCATTCATACTAGGCATTAGTCATGTTTTAAAGATGTTCTTGCCAATTTTAAAAAGGGAATCACAATTCAAGGTTCCACTGGAGATGTGTGTATGGGATGACTGTTAGGTATTATGCCACTTTATTTTCTTATGATGAGATTTCTACTCTCGGTGTCAGGTTTATAAAAGTTCATGTATGATTGACATGCATCACTAAAAATATGTATTAAGGGAAAGCAGGGGGAGAGAGACAAATATGAAGCTTTGGAATTACCTATTTCACTAAACTGGACTTCCTTTTGTGTTTCTTCTGTATGGAGGCTGTAATCTGGCCTGCCTAGAGTGGACATTTTATTCTTGACCTGTGAAATAAGCATTTGTTTAATCATGCAGTTTACTTTGAGGCATTCATTCTTTCTAAGTAAAAAATATCCTTTTTGTAAAGTGCTCACACGTCCTTTGCCTAAATTATCACACGCAACAAGATCTCTTGGAAAACCATATTATTTCCAAATAGAGATCCTAAGAGCAATGGAATCAAAGGTATAGGAAGAAATTAGGACATTGATTTTTATGAACCATTCTTCTTCTACATGATATCTTGTAAACAGTTGAGTCACTCTTTCTCATCTTGGGGAAGTTACCAGTCCCTTTTGCATTTCGGGTGTTGGCAATGTCCTTCATAAGCCAGAAGAGAAATTTGGATGCTGGGAGCTAGTTTTACTCTAGTTCCTTGGTTTCATTTGTGTATATGTGGATATGTTTCTTGGTAAGAATGATTTTGATTTTTTTCCCAATAATTCTCAAAAATTACAATATGATAAAAGAACAGCGATTTGTATATGGACACCTGCATCACAATCTCTGCACCATCAGCAACAGCCCAATAAAGTCTTGAAAATCAGGAATGGTTTCTTTGAAAAAAAAATCCAAAACATTGTACACATTCAATAAACAGTCATGTAAAAAGAGGTCTTCTGAATTATTAATTCAAAATTGTGATTATTCCAAAAAGGAGAATCAGGGAGAAACATTTCTTGTGCTCCCATTATTTTTCTGTCCTTTAGGGTTGTTTAAAATTATTCTAATAAATAATAGGAGGAAAATGTAGTCCAAAATATAATGTAAAATATGTATTCCACAGGAATTCTTCTATCTGCATTCTTTTATTTTTACAGAGTTTACTATTTAAAAGGGCTAAAGACTTTCCTTTCAAATTAACATTGACATTGGGTAGCGGGAAAAATACATTTTGCCTAAGCAAAGTTTGATTTATATACTATAATATAGTACTACACATTCTTCTTAAATGTATGTTTTAATGAAGTCTTAATAAATTTTTTTTGTATTTTAAATACTCCCAATTACTCTATGAGAGACCACTGTCATTCTATTCGAGCTTATTGCTAATTTTCACGTCCAATTGTTCATATTCTTGTTTTCCTTAATACATATTTATAATAGAATCTATAAATTAAAAAAAAACAAACAAACACTTATGCAGTTGGTCAGAATTGTCAAACCTCTATTCCCAGCATGACTCCACATGTTATTTAAACTTTCTGAAAGATCATAAGTAAATATTTTTTCATTATTTTCCACCAGCCTCTGACTATATTTTATGTTTAAAATACACATTCATACCCTTACTTCAACATACCTGGATAGTTATTTTTATGGGAAGTGTCTTTATTGAACACGCTTGAGGTTTAATTTTTCCACATAATCCTGTGTTGCCTATTGAAGGTTTATTCAATTTTAATTTTCAACCAACACTACAGCACACTGTACAGAAGAATCAGCACTTGGTGGCAATTGTTCAGGATTCCACTGGTCACCTCTTTTCTGTTTTTAGCAATGCCTTCTCTCCTGCTGCTGTCTTTTCCAAACAGCCCATTCTTCATACCCCCAAGATCCAAAGTATTATCCTGCAGAAGTGTTTGTGCCACATCCAGCTAAGTTCCCTGATTTGGAGGAGCAGAAAGAAGACAAGCTTGGCCAGTAACAGGGAAAGAAATCCTGGCCATTTGTCATGGGACTGCATTGGCAGGATGACCAGGATTTTAGTGTTAAAATGATCCACCCCTGTGAGCCTTTTGGAATCCAATTCAGAATTTTGATTTCATTTTACATTGAAAGGTTATCCATTGCCCTGATCTGGGATATACATGGTGTCTGGTGACCTTTTATAATGAAGACTCTTCAGTGAGGTGGCAATCCTTTCTCATTCTATTCTAATTTTTTCCTCTGCCCTTGATTTCATTGCTCTTAGGATGTCTAGTTGGAAATTATATGGTTTTCCAAATGTTCTTGTTATGTGTGTTAATTTAGCCAAAGTATATGTCAGCACTTTACAAAGAGGACATTTTTTACTAAGAAAGAATGAATCCCTCAATGTAAACTACATGATAAAACAAAAATTTATTTCACCCCTAGAGATTATAAGGTCCACTATTTCCCTGGGAATAGAATAATTAAAACTTTGTTATTATTTATTTCCCCTAAATATGACTGATTATTTTCCTTTACATGTGTCTGTGCCTTCTTAAATCTTTTTTATGACTGATCATATTAAATCTAATCTTACCTAAAATCCCATTTCAAATCAACTTGCTCTTAAACTTCTTCAACATATCTGACTAGTTGGTGGTATTGGCAGTGTCTGTATTGAAGATTCTTGTGATTTCATTTTTTCCACATTCGCTGAGGTGGCTAGAGGTGTTTTCTTTCTTTCACAATTTTCAAAGAAGCCCCATACCACACTGCACAAAGAAATCTGAGTTTGCATTCTTTCCTCCAGGATTCCATTGTTCTCCTCTTTTCTGTTTTGGCAGTGCCATCTCTCCTGCTGTTGTCTTCTCCATACATCACTTTCTCCCTGCCTACAAAGTCCAAATAATTAGGCTGAAAATGTTTTGGTGACACACAATGCTATGGTCCCTGCCTTGGAAGAGCAGAAAAAAGACAAGACTGGGCAGTAACCAGGAAATGAATCCTGTCCATTTTTCCTGGGACTGCATTGGTAGGATGACCAAGAATTTGGTGTGCCACACTCCCCCCCTGTGAGACCTTTAGGAATCCATTGAGGAAGTACTACTTTATTTTACATGCAAAAGTTTCCCATTACCCTGATGTAGTATATATGTGGTGTTTGGTGGACTTTGATAATGAAGGCTCTTCATTGAGATGGCAAGGATTTCTCATTCTATTCTAATTTCTTCCTCTGCCTTTGATTCCATTGCTATGAGTATCTCTAGTTGGAAATAATATGGTTTTCCTAGGGATCCTCTTATGTTTGGTAATTTAGGCAAAGGATGTGTGTGCACTTTTCAAAGGGGATGTTTTTCACTCAGAAGGAATGAATGCCTCAATGCAAACTGCACAATGAAACAAAAATTTATTTAACCCCTGAGATTATAACTTCCACAATTTCACGGGGAATAAAATTATTAAAAACTTTTAATCATTTATTTCCCTAAAATCATACTGATTATTTTTCTTTACCTATGCCTGTGCCTCCTTAAATCTTCATTAAGATTGATTATATTAAACCTAATCTTACCTAAAATCCCTTTTCAAATCAACATTCTCTTTCAAACTAATATAGGTTTCCATTCATAATTTTAAAATAAAGTTTTTTCAATAGCTTTAAAAAAGCCATACATTTTTCACTTTGCCCACATGATACACCATGGGATGAATTAGGAAGATAACTGAGAGAGAAACAGAAAAAGTTGTTCAAGGATGCTACGAAATGCACTTTTGCATGGTAGTGTCAACAAATGGATTGAGAGCTACATAATATTTTATTTACTATTCTGGATTCTCTTAACTTATTTTTAATTCTTAAAGAGCTGCTGAAAACGTTTAGTAAAGATTGAAGAGAAGATTGTGCACAAATGTGATTAAATGAAGGAACATGGAATTTACACATTGGTTAAGAAAGATAGTGGTTTAATATTTATTAATAAAACAGATTTGATTTTAATAATTGTGGCTATGTCTGGAACTGTACACCCAGTTCAGCCATGGATACTAGTCATTAGTCATGTTTTAAAGATGTTCTTGCCAATTTTGTAAAATGGAAGCACAATTCAAGGTTCTACTGGAGATGTGTGTATGTGACGACTGTTAGGTGTTATGCCCCTTTATTTTCTTATGATGAGATTTCTTCTCTAAGCGTCAGGTTTCTATATGTTCATGTATGATTGACATGAATCACTAAAAATATATATTAAGAGAAAACAGGGGGTGAGAGACAAATATGAAGATTTGGAATTCCCGATTTCTCTAAAGTGGACTTCATTTTGTGTTTCTTCATTATGGAGGCTGTAATCTGGCGTGCCTAGAGCGGATATTTCATTCTTGACCAGTGAAATAAGTATTTGTTTAATCGTGCAGTTTACTTTGAGGCATTCATTCTTTCTAAGCAAAAAAATTTTTCTTTGTAAAGTGCTCACACGTCCTTTGCCTAAATTACGACACATAACAAGATCTCTTGGAAAACCATATTATTTCCAAATAGATTTCCTAAGTGCAATGGAATCAAAGGCAGAGGAAAGGAATTAGAACATTGAATTTTATGAACCATTCCTCTGCTACATGATATCTTGTATACAGTTGAGTCACTCATTCTCACCTTGGGGAATTTACAGGTCCCTTTTACATTTCTGGGTTTTGGCAATGTCCTTCATAAGTGAGAAGAGAAATTTGGACGCTGGGAGTGAGTTTTACTCTAGTTCCTTGGTTTCATTTGTGTATATGTGGATATGTTTCTTGCTAAGAATGATTTTGATTTTTTCCCAATTATTCTCAAAAATTAAAATATGACAAAGAGCAGCTATTTGTATATGAACACCTGCATCACAATCTCTGCACCATCAACAACAGCCCAATAAAGTCTTGAAAATCAGGAATGTTTTCCTTGAAAAAAAATCCAGGACCTTGCAAACATTCAATAAACATTCATGAAGTCATGTAAAAAGAGGTCCTTTGAATTATTGATTCAAAATTGTGATTATTCCAAAAAGGAGAAGCAGTGAGAAACATTTCTTGTGCTCCCATTATTTTTCTCCAGGTAAAAGTACTTTAAAATTATTCCAATAAATAATAGGAAGAATATTTAACCCAAAATTTTATGTAAAATATGCATTCCAAAGTAACTCTTCTATCTCTGGTCTTTTATTTTTACAAAGCTGACTATTTAAAAGGGCTAAAGACTTTCCTTTCCAATAAATATTGACAGGGTAGGGGGACAAATTCATCTTGCCTAAGTAAATATTGATTTATATACCATAATATATAATTAACCATTCTTTTAAAAGTGTATATTTTAATGAAGTCTTAAAATATTTTTTTTTAATTTTAAATACTCCCAATTATTCTATGAGAGAACACTGACATTCTATTCTGACTTAGAGCTAATTTTCACTTCCAATTGGTCACATTCTTGTTTTCCTTAATATAAATTTATAATAGAATCTGTAAATTAAAAAAAAAAAAACATTTATGCAGTCGGTCAGAATTGTCAAACCTCTATTCCCAGCATGACTCCACATGTGTTTTAATCTTTCTGAAAGAGAATGAGTAAACATTTTTGCATATTTATCCAGCAGCCACTGACTATATTTTATGTTTAAAATACACTTTCATACCCTTACTTCAATATATCTGGATAGTTATTTTTATGGGAAGTGTCTTTATTGAAGACGTTACAGTTTTAATATTTCCACATACTCCTGTGTTGCCTATTGGAAGTTTAATCTATTTTAATTTTCAACCAACACTACAGCACACGGTACAGATGAATCAGCACTTGGTGGCCATTGTTCAGGATTCCATTGGTCACCACTTTTCTGTTTTTAGCAATACCTTCTCTCCTGCTGTTGTATTTTCCAAACAACCCATTCTTCTATGCCCCCAAGGTCCAAGCTATTATCCTGCAGAAATGTTTTTGCCACATCCAGCTAAGTTCACTGCTTTGGAGGAGCAGAAAGAAGACAAGCCTGGCCAGTAACAGGGAAACAAATCCTGCCCATTTCTCATGGGACTGCATTGGCAGGATGACCAGGATTTTAGTGTTAAAACGCTCCACCCCTGCGAGCCTTTTGGAATGCAATGCAGAATTTTTATTTCATTTTACATGGAAAGGTTATCCATTGCCCTGATCTGAGATATATGTGGTGTCTGGTGACTTTTATATTGAAGACTCTTCACTGGGGTGGCAATCCTTTCTCATTCTATTCTAATTTTTTCCTCTGCCCTTGATTCCATTGTTCTTAGGATCTCTAGTTGGAAATTATATAGTTTTCCAATTGTTCTTGTTATGTGTGCTAATTTAGCCAAAGTATAAGTCAGCACTTTACAAAGAGGACATTTTTTACTAAGAAAGAATGAATGCCTCAATGTAACCTGCATGATAAAACAAAAATTTATTTCACCCCTAGAGATTATAAGGTCCTCTATTTCCCAGGGAATAGAATAATTAAAACTTTGTTATTATTTATTTCCCCTAAATATGACTGATTATTATCCTTTACATGTGTCTGTGCGTTCTTAAAACTTTTTTAAACTAATCATATTAAATCTAATCTTACCTAAAATCCCTTTTCAAATCAACATGCTCTTTCAATCTAATATACGTTTCAGTCCATAATTTAAAGTCCTTTCACCAGCTTTAACACAGCCATGCACTGTTCACTTTGCCCACATCATGCACTCTGGGATGATTTATCAAAAAAACTGAGAGATAAATGGAAAATTTTGTTCAAGGATGGTGAGAAAAGCACCTTTGCATGGCAGTGTCAACAAATGGATTGTGAGGTGAATAAAATTTTACTTATGCTTCTGGATTCTCTTTATTTTAATTCTTAAAGAGCTGTTGAAAAGGTTTAATAATGATTGAGAGAAGAATACACACCTCTGTGAATACTTGATGCACCAGGGAATATACGCATTTGATAAGTAAGATAGTGATTTATTATGTATTAATAAAACAGACTTGTTTTAAAAGTCGTGGGGATGGCTGAAATTGTACACCAGATTTGAGCCATGAATAATAGGCATTAGTCATATTTTAAAGATTCTTTGGCCAATTTTTAAAAAAGGAATCACAATTAAATGATCTCCTGGAGATGTATATACTGGACCACTGTTAGTTTTCATGTCCCTTTATTTTCTAAGGTTGATATTTGGCTCTCGGCTTCAGCTTTTGTATGTTCATGTATGATTGATATGCATCACTAAAAATATATATTAAGTGAAAGAGGGTGCGGAGAAACAAATATGAAGCTTTTGAATTACCTATTTCCGTAAAGTCAACTTCCTTTAGTGTTGTTTCATTATCAAAGATTGTAATCTGCCAAGCATAGAAGGGAGTACGTTAACCTCTGCTGGATGGTCCTTGACATTTAGAATATTTTGTCTTACCATGATAAATTGTAAACAGTTGAGTCACTCATTCTCACCTTGTGTACCATACACATCACATATTCCATTCTGTGTGTTGGCATGGTCTTTCATAAACCATAGGAGAATTTTGGAGGCTGTAAGTTATTTGTACAGTAGGGCAATGGTTTCATTTTTGTATATGTCGATCTGTTTCTTTGCAAAAATTTTTTTGAAAATGTTTCCAATACATTCTCAAAAATTACAACATGTCAAAAAGCAGGTATTCATACATGGGCACCTGCATCATAATCTCTCTGCCATCAGGAACAGCCCAATTGTGTCCAGAAAATCAGGAATGTTTCCTTGAAAGAAAACCCCGAGTGATGTAAAGATTCAGTACAGAATTGTGAAGTCATGTAAAATGATGTCCTCTGGATTATTGTTTTAAAATTCTGATTATTCAAAAAAGGAGTCATCTGTGAGAAGCATTTCTTGTCCTCCCAATATATTTTCTCGAGTTAGAGTTTTTTTAATATTATTCCAATAATTATTAGGAAGAAACTCTGGTCCAAAAGTTAAGGTAAAATATGCATGCCACAGGAACTCTTCTATTTGAAGCCTTTTATTTTTCCAGAGTTTTCTATTTAATGGGCTAAAATCATTCCTTTCAAATTAACGCTGACAGGGTATGGGGAAAAATTCTTTCTGCCTAAGTCAGGATTTATTTTTATAGCAAAACAAATAATTAACCATTTTTTTAAACATGTATATTTAACAAAGTCTTAAAATTTCTTTTCAATTTTAAATTCTCCGAATTGCTCTATGAGAGAATATCATCATTGTAAGCTAATGTAGAGTTAATTTTCACATCCAAAGTGACATATTCTTGTTTTTTTAAGGTATAATTATAACAGAATCTAAAAGTTAAAAAAAAAAAACTTTTATGTTGTCGGTCAGGATTCTCAAACCTCTATTCCCAGCATAACTGCACACATGTTGGATTCTTTCTGACAGATCATGAGAAAATATTATGGCATTTTTTCCACCAACCACTTACTACACTTCACGTTTATAGTGCACTTTCATACCCTGACTTCAACATAACTGGCTAGTTTGTTGTATAGTCTTTGTCTGCAGTGCAGTCTCTTGGGATTTAATTTTTCCCACATAATCCTGAATTGGTGAGAGGAGTTTTATTTCTGTTCCAATTTTCAAAAACCATCACACCACACTATACAAGGAAATCACAGCTTGGATTCTGTCCTCCATGATTCCGTAGTTTTCCTCTTTACTGTTTTTCACAGCACTTTATCTCTTGCTGCTCTTTTTTCCAAACAGTGCATTCTCCATGCCCCCAAAGTCTTAATAATTAGTCTGCAAAATGTCTTGGGCCACACCCATCTAAGATCACTTCTTTGATGGAGCAAAAGTAAGACAAGACTGGCCAGTAAATGGGAAACGAATCCTGGCCTTTTTCTCCGGTACTGCATTGGAAGGATGACCTGGATTTATGTGTGCCACACTCCACCCCTGATAGTCCTTTTGGATCCAATGCAGATGTTGGATTTTATTTTATATGGAAAGGTTATCCATTGCCTTCCTCTGTGGTTTATGTGGTGTTCCGTTACCTTTGATGATGAAGATTCTTCAGTGAGATGGCAATACTTTCTCATTATGTTCTAATTTCTTCCTCTGCCCTTCATTCAATTGCTCTAAAGATCTCTATTTGGAAATAATATGGTTTTCCAAGAGACCTTGTTATGTGTGGTAATTTAGTCAAAGGACATGAGCACTTTACAAAGAGGACATTTTTCACTTAGAAAGAATGAATACCTGAAAGTAAACTGCATGAATAAATGAATATTTATTTCACTGGTCAATATTAAAATGTCCACTGTATCATGGGGAATAAAATAATTAAAATTTGGTTATAATTTATTTTCCACAAATCAGACTGATTATTTTCCTTTACATGTGTCAGTGCATTCTTAAAATTTTATTATGATTGATTATATTAAATCTAATCTTACTTAGAGTCCCTTTTCAAATCAACATTCTCTTTGGAACTAATATGCTTTTCAGTTCATAATTTTAAAGTAAAAATTTCAACAGCTTTATAAAATCCATGCAATGTTCACTTTGTCCACATGATGCACTATGGGTTGAATTATCAAAAAAACTGAGAGATAAACTGAAAAATTTGTTCAAGGACTGCAGGAAAACACATATGCATGACAGTGTCAACAAATGTATTAAGAGGTGAATAATACGATTTTTTATTTTCTGAATTCTCTTTATTTCCTATAATTCTTAAAGATCTGTTTGAAAAATTTAATCATAATTGAAAAGAAAAATTCACACCTCTGTGATTATACGAAGGAACAGGGATGGTACACATTGGATAAGAAATACAGTGGTTTAATATGATTTAATAAAAGAGTCTTTTTTTTTTAAGTTTTGGGGATGTCTAAATTGTACACATAATTTGAGTCATGGATATTAGGCATTAGTCATGTTTTAAAGATACTCTGGCCAATTTTTAAAAAAGGAATCACAATTCAAGTTTCTGCTGGAGATATGTGTATGAGACTTCTGTTAGGGGTTTTGCCACTATATTTTCTAAGGTTGAGATTTCTGCTCTCGGTGTCAAGATTTTGTATGTTCAGAAACGATTGATATGCATCACTAAAAATATATATTATGAGAAAGAGCGTGGGGTGGGACAAATATGAAGCTTGGAATTACCTATTGCTCTAAAGTGGTCTTCCTTTGTGTTTCTTCATTATCAGAGGTTGTAATCTGGCATGCATATAATAGAGGGCGGTACCCTCTGCTTTATGCAATAGTTCCTTGACTTTTATGAACCTTTCTTCTTCCGCATGATAACTGGTAAACAGTTCAGGCACACCTCAGTAGGAGCTCATAGAACATCTAAGTGCCTATCACCCCACTCAGTGGGGTTCCTGAGAGCTCCGGAGACACCCTGGTCTTATATAAGGGTGGATAGCCCCAGAGACTGATGCCTTATCAGTGGGTTCTATTTTGGAATCTGTGCTCCTGAGAGTGACAGAATTAGACTCAAATAAGTCCTCCCTGCACATGGTTCACCAGTCCCTTCTATTCAAACCTACATGTGATGCTGGAGTTTCTTAGGTATACTTCCAGAGACTGGAGCCTCCCGCCTACCTATGTGCCAGGTGTGCATGAAATCTAGGTGGAGCTGCAACTCCTACCCTACAGCTCAATGGACTCATCCAAGTCACCTAGTGAGGAGACAACGATGGGAAATGGCCATCTCAGGGAATGGAGAGGGCCTGCATCTGCAGGCAGGATCATCCCACCCACCATATCCATGGGATATAAGCCCTCTCTCACTTGGAGTTGGAGTGGACATCACCATCCCAGTCGCCTCTGGATTGGGGGAAGAACTATGGACTAGAGTGGACTTGATGGTATTCTCTTGCTCACATATGGTGATTCTTGCAATGCAAGAAATTATAACAATGAGGTGGAGCCAGTGGCCACTTGACAGTTTTTTGGGTAGGGAGGGGATGAGCAGTTGAAATACAGGGGCTTCTTTGGGAGTTGGAGGTTGTCCTGAGTACTGTTGTGGCAATGGATGTAGGCCATTTTAAATCAGCACACACCACTCAGAACTGAGTGGGAGAGAGTGTGGTCTACAGTGTGAACTGTGGTCTATGGTTGGTGGCAAGGCTCCAGGAGGTGTAAGTTCATTGAGGTTGGTGGGCCACACTATGGGAGATGTTTGTGTTGGATGTGGTGGGAGGTGTGGGAGGTGGGCAACATGGGAATCCAAGTGGGTTCCGTATAATATTTTAGGTAATCTAAGCACCTCTTAAAATATATGTATATATATATATAAAAAATAACATTTTTGTGAGCAAATACACATATATGCATATATATTTATATATCATTTTACAAATGTTTGTATGTATTGTGAGAATTTTGATTTTTACCCATAATAAAAAAAAAAATTAAAATATGTCAAAAGACCAGGTATTTGTCTATAGACACTTGCATCACAATCTCTGCTCCAAGGGCAACAGCCCAATTATGTCCAGAAAATCAGCAATGGGTTCCTTGAAAAAAAAAATGCAGATCCTGCTAAACATTCAGTAAAGAATCCAGAGGTCATGTAAAAAAAGGTCCTCTGAATTATCGATTTAAAATTGTGGTTATTCAAAATGAAGAATCAGTGAGAAACATTTTTTGTGCACCCAATATTTTTCTGCCATTTAGAGTAGTGTAATAATATTCCAATAACTATTTTGAAGAAAATCTATTCAAAAAATTAATGTAAAATATGCATTCCACAGGAGCTCTCTCTTTGTAACATTTTACTTTACAGAGTTTACACTTTAAAACGGCTAAAGTTCTTTCCTTTCAAATTAACATTGACAGGGAATGGGTAAAAATTCTTATTTCCTATATACAGGTCGATTTATATACCAAAATATATAAATAACCATTCTTTAAATTGTTTGTTTTAACGAAGACTTAAAATTTATTTTTTAAATTTTAATTACTCCAAATTATTCTATGAGAAAACACTGTCATTCAAATCAGACTTATATCTAGTTTTCACCTCAATTGGACAAAATCTTGTTTTCCTTATTATATAATTCTAACAGAATCTATAAATAAAAAAAAAAAAAAAACTTTTACACAGTCAGTGAGGATACTCAAAACTCTATTCCCCAGTATGACACCACATGTGTTGGAATCTTTCTGACAGATCATGGGAAAATATTATGGCATTTTTCTACTAGCCACTGACCATAATATATTTTTAAAATTCACTTTCATACACTTGTTCAACATATCTGTCTAGTTGGTGGTATTGGCAGTGTCTGTATTGAAGATTCTTGTGATTTCATTTTTCCCACATTCTCCTGTGGTGGCTCAAGGAGATTTGTTTCTATTACAATTTTCAAAGAAGCCCCATACCACACAGCACAAAGAAATCCTAGTTTGGATTCTTACCTCCAGGATTCCATTGTTCTCCTCTTTTCTGTTTTTAGCAGTGCCATCTCTCCTGCTGCTGCCATCTCCAAACATCCCTTTCAGGCTGCCCAGAAGGTCCAAATAATTAGACTGAAAAAGTGTTGGTGACACACAATGCTATGGTCCCTGCTTTGGAAGAGCAGAAACAAGACAAGACTGGCCAGTAACCGGGAAATGAATCCTGTCCATTTTTCCTGGGACTGCATTGGCAGGATTACCAGGAGTTTGGTGTGTCACACTCCCCCCCTCGTAGACCTTTTGGAGTCCATTGCTGAAGTACAATTTTATTTTACATGCAAAAGTTTCCCATTGCCCTGATGTAGTACATATGTGGTGTTTGGTCGCCTTTGATATTGAAGGCTTTCCATTGAGATGGCAATTCCTTCTCATTCTATTCTAATTTCTTCCTCTGCCTTTGATTCCATTGCTCTGAGTATCTCTAGTTGGAAATAATATGGTTTTCTAAGCGATCCTGTTATGTTTGGTAATTAAGGCAAAGGATGTGGGCACTTTACAATGGGGACGTTTATCCTCAGAAAGAATGAATGCCTCAATGCAAACTGCATGATGAAACAAAAATTTATTTCACCCCTTGAGATTATACTTTCCACAATTTCATGGGGAATAAAATAATTAAGAATTTTTAATAATTTATTTCCCTAAAATCAGACTGATTATTTTCCTTTACATGTGCCTGTGGCTCCTTAAATTTTTATTAACTTTGATTATATTAAATCTAATCTTACCTAAAATCCCTTTTCAAATCAGCATTCTCTTTCAATCTAATTTACATTTCCATTCATAATTTTAAAATAAAGTCTTTTCATTATAGCTTTAAAAAAGTCATGCCTTTTTCACTTTGTCCACGTGATGCACTATGTGATGAGTTATTAAGATAACTGAGAGAGAAAAGGAAAAAGATGTTTAAGGATGCTGAGAAAAGCACCTTTGCATGGCAGTGTCAACAAAGGGATTGGGAGCTGAATAATATTTTATTTACTGTTCTCGATTTTGTTTATTTATTATAATTCTTAAAGAGCTGTTGAAAAACATACCACATACACAAAACACACGTACCCCACAACAATACACCATGCACACAACACACACAACACGTACCCCACACAATACACAACACACACAACACACAACACATACAATAAACAACAAACATACCCCACACAACACACACAAATCACACAAACACACACAATACACAACACACAAAACACCCACCCCACACAACACACAGAACACAAAATACACAACACACACAGTATACAAAACACATACCCCACACAACACACACAGCACAAAAAAACACAACACAAAAAACACACCGCACACAGCACACATACCCCACAAAACAAAAAAACACACAATACACAACACACACAATACTCATACCACATACACACAAAACACACACAATACTCAACACACACCCCACACAACACACAACGCACAGCACACACACAATACCCATACCACATACACACACAATACACAACACATACAACACACAATACAGAACACACACAATACCCAACACACATACGCCACACAGCACACACAAAACACAAAATACAAAACACACACAACACACACACCGCACACAACACAAAACACACACAACACAATTATCCCACACAACACACACCACACACACATTACACAACACACAGAACTCACACAACCACATAACAGAGACAATACACAACACACACACAACTCACATACCCCACACAACACACAATGCATAAAATACACAACGCACACAACACACATAACCCACACAATATACATCACACCCAACACACACAATACATAATACACATATCCCACACAACACACATACCCAGCACAATACTCAAGACATGCAACACTCACAATACAAAACACACACAACAAACAAAAGACACAGACCCCACAAAACACACAACACAGACAATACACAGCAACCACAATACAAAATACACATACCCCACACAACACACAACACAGAGAATACATAGTATTCACAAAACACACAACCACACACAATAAACAACACACACAATACACAACACAGACAATACAAAACAGACACAATACACAATACACATACCCCACACAACACACATACCATAAACACACAACACACATACCCCACACAATACACAACGCACAAAACACACACAACACATACTCCACACAATACATAACACACACACCACACAACACATAAAATATGCAGCAAACATACCACACACAACCCGCACAAAACACAAAATACACAACCCACAAAACACACAGACCTCACACAAAACACAACCCACACAAAGAACAACACAAAACACACACAGTACACATACCACATACACACAACACATACAACACACAACACACACATACACACAACCACACACAGTACACAAAACACAAAATACATAACACACACAACACACATACCCCACAAAACACAAAAAACGCACAATACACAACACACACTATACACATACCGCATACACACTACACACGCAACACAACACAAACAACACCCATATACCACACCACACACACAACATACACAACACACAACACACACAACATACACAACACACAACACACATACAAAATACCGCATACACAAAACACACATACCCCATATAATACACAGTACACACAATACACAACAGACATACCCCACACAATATTCAGCACACATACCACATACATACAACCACACACAATACACAATGCACAAAACACACACCACATACACACAATATACACACTACACAAAACACATACCCCACACAACACACAAAATACAACACAAACAATACACATTCCACATTCACACAACACACACAACCCACAACACACATACCCCACAGATACACAACACACACTATAAACAACACAGACAATAAAAAACACACACAATACACAATAGACATATCCCACACATTACACAATGCACTCTACACACACAACACATACCCCACACAATACACAACACACAGAACACACAACCCATAAAATACACAACAAACATACACCACACAACACACAACACACAAAATACACAACACACAAAACACACACAAAGAAAACACAACACACAACACACACAATGCACAACACAAAACACACACAATAAACATACCACATACACATAACACATACAAAACACACCACACACAAAGTGCACAATGCACACAATACACAACACAAAAACACATGCAACACACATACCACACACAATACACAACACACAACACACAATACACATACCCAACACATCACACACAACTCAAATAATACACAACACAAATACCACAAACAATACACAACACACACAACACAACACACTCAATGCACACAACACACATACCACATACACACCACACACAAACAACACAACGTACACAATAAACAACACACATACCCCAAAAATACACAATGCACACACCCCACAAATCACACACAGAACACACAACACCCAACACACACAATACACATACCACATACACACAACACATACAATACACAACACACAAAACATACCCCACAAAATACACAACAGACACGGCAGACACAACACACAATACACATACCCCCACACAAATCACACCATACACAACACAAATAACACCCACAATACACAAAACACTCAGACACCACACAAAACACACAATAC
>JAKSZT010033014.1:62385-123589 GCA_026826555.1 Tolypeutes matacus
ACAATACACAAAACACTCAGACACCACACAAAACACACAATACACAACATACCACATACACTCAATACACACACCACACACAATACACAGCAAACCCAACACACAGAATACACAAAACACACAACACACAAAACACTCAGACACCGCACAAAACACACAATATACAACACACACAACTCACACACCCCACACAACACATAACACACACAACACAGAACACAGAAAATACACAAAACACACAATACACAATAACCATACCCCACACAACACACAATACACACAACACACACAATACACAATAACCATACCCCACACAACACACAATACACACAACACACATATCACATACACAAAAAACATATAAACCACACAATACACATACCCCACACAACACACAATACACATACCCCACAACAATACACAATGAAAACAACACACACAACATGTACCCCACACAATACACAACACAAACAACACATATAATGCACTACAATTATACCCCACTCAACACACCCAAAACACACAACCAAACACAAAACTCAACACACACAAACCCCACACAACACCCGCAACACACACAATACACAACACAAATATCCCACACAAAACACAGAATACACAACACACACACCTCACACAAAACACAACACAGACAACACACATACCCCACACAACACACACAACACACAATACGCACCAACACAATACCCAAAACACATACCCCAAACAGCACACACAAATCACAAAATACACAACACACAACACACACCGCACACAACACACAACACACACAACACACATTCCCCACACAACACACACAGCACACACAATATGGTGAGAAAACCACCTTTGCATAGCAGTGTCAACAAATGGATAGAGAGGTGAATAATATTTTATTTATTGTTCTGGATTCACTTTATATATTATAATTCTTAAAGAGCAGTTCAAAACGTTTAATAATGATTGCAGAGAAGTATGCACACTTCTGTGATTATATGAAGGACCAGGAATGTACACATTGGATAAGAAAGATACTGGTTTAATATGTGTTAATAAAACAAACATGTTTTAAAAATCATGCGGGTATCTGGAATTGTACAATGGAGTTGAGCCATAGATAATAGGCATTAGTCATGTATTAAAGATGCTCTGGCCAATTTATAAAGAAGGAATCACAATTCAATGTTTTGCTGGAGATATGTGTATGAGACTTCTGTTAGGTGTTTTGCCCCTATATTTTCTAAGGTTGAGATTTCTGCTCTTGGTGTCAGGTTTATGTATGTTCAGAAACGATTGATATGTATCACTAAAAATATATATTATGAGAGACTGGGTGAGGAGGGAAAAATATGAAGCTTGGAATTACCTATTGCTCTAAAGTGGTCTTCCTTTGTGTTTCTTCATTATCAGGTTGTAATCTCTCATGCATAGAATGAAAGGCGGTACCCACTGCTTGATGTCATAGGTCCTTGAATTTTATGAACCATGCCTCTTCCACACGATAACTTGTAAACAGTTGAGGCACTCTTCCTTACCTTGTGGACCTTACATATCCCTTTGGCACTTATGGGTGTTGGCAAGGACCTTCATAAGCCATAAGAGAAATTTGTACACTGGGAGCTGTTTTGTACTGTAGTTCCTTGTTTTCATTTGTGTATATGTGGATCTGTTTCTTGGTAAGAATGATTTTAATATTTTTCCCAACAATTCTCAAAAATTACAATATGATAAAATACCAGCTATTTGTATATGGACACATGCGTCACAATCTGCACATTATGCAACAGCCCAATAATTTCTTGAAAATCGGAATGGATTCCTTGAAAAAAAAATCCTGAGCTTTGTAAGCATGCAGTAAATAATCGTGGTGACATGTAAAAATAGGTCTTCTGAATTTTCAAATTAAAATTGTGATTATTCAAGAAATGAGAATAAGTGAGAAACATTTCTTGTGCTCCCTTCATTTTTCTGCCAGTAAAAGTAGTTTAATATCATTCCAATAACTATTAGGAAATAAATCTAGCCCAAAAATTAAGGTAAAATATGCATTGCACAGGAACTCCTCTAGTTGTAGCATTTTATTTTAAAAGAGTTTACTATTTAAAAGAGTTAAAGCTTTTCCTTTCCAATTAACATCGACAGGGAACCAGGAAAAATTCTTTTTGCCTAATTAAAGATTGATTTATATACCAAAATACAGAATTAATTATTCTTTTGAAATGTATGTCTTAATAAAGATATAAAATAATTAAAAAAAAATACTCCCAATTAGTCTATGCGAGAACACTGGCATTCTAATCTGACTTATTGTTAATTTGCGCCTCCAATTGGCCACATTCTTATTTTCCTTAATATATATGTCTAACAGAATCTATAAATAAATTTAAAAAAACTTTAATGCTGTAGATCAGAAAACTGAAACCTCTAAACCCCAGCATGACGCCACATGTGTTGGAATCTTTCTCACAGCTCAGGAGAAAATATTATTGCATTTCTTTCCACTACCCACTGACCATACTTTGTGTTTAATATACAATTTCATACCCTGACTTCAACATATCTGGCTATTTGGGTGTATAAGCTGTATCTGTAGTGAAGTCTCTTGGGTTTTAATTTTTCCACATACTGCTGAGTTGTGTAATGGTGTATTCTCTCTATTCCAATTTTTAAAAAGCACCGCACCACACCGCACAAGGAAATTAGAGCATGGATTTATTCCCCCAGGATTCCATTGTTCTCCTCTTTTCTGTTTTTAGCAGTGCCTTCTCTCCTGCGGCTGCCATTTCCAAACAGCCTGTTCTCCATGCCCACAAGGTCTGAATAATTATTCTCAAAATTGTTTGGGTCACACCTAGCTAAGTTTCCTGCTTTGAAGGAGCAGAATGAAGACAAGACTGGCCAGTAACAGGGACACGAATCCGGGCCATATTTCCTGGTATTGCATTGGCCGGATGACCAGGATTTTGGTGTACCACACTCCACCCTGGCGAGTCCTTTTGAAATCCAATGCAGAAGTTTGATTTCATTTCAAATGGTAACTTTATCCATGGCCCTGATCTGAGATATATTGGTGATGGGTGAACTTTGATATTGAATGCTATTCATTGAGATAGCAATACTTTCTCATTCTATTCTAATTTCTTCCTCTGGTATTGATTCCATTGCTCTGAGTATCTCTAGTTGGAAATAAAATCATTTTCCAAGGGATCCTGTTATGTTTGGTAATTATGAAAAGGACGTATGAGCACTTTACAAATGGGACATTTTTTACTCAGAAAGAATGAATGCCTCAATGCCAAATGCACAAAGAAACAAAAATTTATATTACCCCTTGAGATTATAATTTCCACAATTTCATGGGGAATAAAATAATTAAAAATTTTAATAATTTATTTCCCTAAAATCTGACTGATTATCTTCCTTTACATGTGCCTGTGCTTTCTTAATCTTTACTATTATTGATTATATTAAACCTAACCTTATCTAAAATCCCTTTTCAAATGAACATTCTCCTTCAATCTAATAAACGTTTCCATTCATAATTTTAAAATAAAGTCTTTTCAATAAATTAAAAAAAAAAAAACATGTATTTTTCCCTTTTTCCATGTGATGCACTATGGGATGACACATGAAGATAACTGAGAGAGAAATGGAAAATGGTGTTCAAGGACGCTGAGAAAAGCACCTTTGTATGGCAGTGTCAACAAATGGATTGAGAGCTGAATAATATTTTATTTACTGTTCTGGATTCTGTTTAAATATTATAATTCTTAAAGAGCTGTTGAAAACTTTTAATAATGATTGAAGAGAAGAATGCGGACCCCTGTGGTTATATGAAGGACCAGGGAATGTACACACTGGATAAGAAAGATAGTGCTTTAATATGTATTAATAAACAGATTTGTTTTGATAATCGTTTGTATGTCTAGAACTGTACACTCAGTTAAGCCATGGATACAAGTCATAAGTCATGTTTTAAAGATGTTCATGCCAATTTTTAAAAAGGCAATCCCAATTCAAGGTTCTGCTGTAGATGTGTGTATGGGACGACTGTTAGGTGTTATGCCCCTTTATTTTCTTATGATGCAATTTCTATTCTCGGCGTAAGGTTTAGATTTGTTCATGAATGATTGACATGTATCACAAAAAATATATATTAAGGGAAAGCAAGGGGAGAGAGACAAATATGAAGCTTTGGAATTAACTATTTTTCTAAAGTGGACTTCCTTTTGTGTTTCTTCAGTATGGAGGCTGTATCTCCACGTGCATAGAGTGGACATTTTATTCTTGACTGGTGAAATAAATATGTGTTTAATTGTGCAGTTTACTTTGAGGCATTCATTATTTCTAAGTAAAAAATTTCCTCTTTGTAAGTTGCTCACACGTCCTTTCCCTAAATTACCACACATAACAAGATCTCTTAGAAAACCATATTATTTCCAAATAGATATCCTAAGAACAATGGAATCAAGGCACGAGGAAGGAATTAGAACATTGATTTTTATGAACCATTCCTCTTCTACATGATATCTTGTAAACAGTTAAGTCACTCTTTCTCACCTTTTGGACCTTACCGGTCCCTTTTGCATTTCTGGGTGTTGACAATGTCCTTCATAAGCGAGAAGAGAAATTCGGATGCTGGGAGCTAGTTTTACTCTAGTTCCTTGGTTTCATTTGTGTATATACGGATATGTTTCTTGGTAAGAATGATATTGATTTTTTCCCAATAATTCTCAAAAATTACAATATGACAAAAGAGCAGCTATTTGTTTATGGACACCTGCATCACAATCTCTGCACCATCAGCAACAGCCCAATAATGTCTTGAAAATCAGGAATGGTATCATTAAAAAAAAATCCAGAACCTTGTAAACATTCAATAAACACTCATGAAGTCATGTAAAAAGAGGTCCGCTGAATTAACATTTCAAAATTGTGAATATTCCAAAAAGGAGAATCATTGAGAAACATTTCTTGTATTCCCATTATTTTTCTGCAAGTGAGAGTAGTTTAAAATTATTCCAATAAATAATAGGAATAAAACGTAGTCCAAAATTTTATGTAAAATATGCATTCCACAGGATCTCTTCTATATGTGTTCTTTTATTTTTACAGAGATTTCTATTTAAAAGGGTTAAAGACTTTCCTTTCCAATTGACAGTGAAAGGGTAGGGGAAAAATTCATTTTGCCTAAAAAAATATTGATTTATATACCATAATATATAATTAAAAATTCTTTTAAAGTGTATGTTTTAATGAAGTCTTAAATTCATTTTTTTTTATTTTAAATACTCCCAATTACTCTATGATAGAGCAACGTCATTCTACTCCGACTTATTGCTAATTTTCAAGTCCAATTGGTCATATTCTTGTTTTCCTCAATTTATATGTATAATATAATCTATAAATTAAAAAATAAAAACAAACATTTATGCAGCCGGTCAGAATTGTCAAACCTCTATTCCCATCATTACTCCACATGTGTGTTAAACATTCTGAATGATCATGAGTAAATATTTTTGCATTTTTTTCCCACCAGCCACTAACTATATTTTATGTTCAAAATACACTTTCATACCGTTACTTCAACATATCTTTACAGATGTTTTTATGGGAAGTGTCTTTATTGAAGATGCTTGAGTTTTAATTTTTCCACCTACTCCTGTGTTGCCTATTGGAGGTTTCTTTCTATTTTAATTTTCAACCAGCACTACAGCACACTGTACAGTTGTATCAGCACTTAGTTGTCATTGTTCAGGATTCCATTGTTCACCTCTTTTCTGTTTTTAACAATGCCTTCTCTCCTGCTGCTGTCTTTTCCAAACAGCCTATTCTTCCATGCCACCAATGTCCATATTATTATGCTGTAGAATTGTTTGTGCCGCATCCAGCTAAGTTGTCTGCATTGGAAGAGCAGGAAGAAGACAAGCTTGGCCAGTAACAGGGAAACAACTCCTTGCCATTTGTCAAGGGACTGCATTGGCAGGATGACCAGGATTTTAGTGTTAAAATGCTCCACCCTGGTGAGCCCTTTTGTAATACAATGTAGAATTTCGATTTCATTTTACTTGGAATGGTTATCAATTACCCTGATCTGGGATGTACGTGGTGTCTGGTGTCCTTTTATAATAAAGACTCTTCACTGAGGTGGCAATCCTTTCTCATTCTCTTCTAATTTTTTCCTCTGCCATTGATTCCATTGCTCTTAGACCTCTAGTAGGAAAATATATGGCTTTACAAGTGATCTTGTTATGTGTGGTAATTTAGCCAAAGTATAAGTGAGCACTTAACAAAGAGAATATTTTTTATTAGGAAAGATGAATCCCTCAATGTAAACTGCATGATAAAACAAAAATTTATTTCACCCTAGAGATTATAAGGTCCACTATTTCCCTGGGAATAGAATAATTAAAATTTTGTTATTATTTATTTCCCCTAAATATGACTGATTATTTTCCTTTACATGTGTCTGTGCCTTCTTAAATCTTTATTATGACTGATCATATTAAATCTAATCTTACCTAAAATCCCTTTTCAAATCAACATTTTCTTTCAATCTAATATATTTTCAGTCTGTAATTTAAAGTCCTTTCAAAAGCTTTAACACAGCCATGCATTGTTCAGTTTGCCCACATCATGCACAATGGGATGAATTATCAAAAAAACTGAGAGATAAATGGAAAAATTTGTTCAAGGATGGTGAGAAAAGAACCTTTGCATGACAGTGTGAACAAATGGATTGAGAGGTGAATAATATTTTATTTATGCTTCTGGATTCTCTTTATCTATTTTAATTCTTAAAGAGTTGTTGAAAACGTTTAATAATGATTGAAGAGAAGAATGCACACCTCTGTGAATATATTACACACCAGGAATGCACGATTTTGATAAGTAAGATAGAGGTTTAATATGTATCAATAAAACAGACTTGTTTTTAAATTCGTGGGGATGTCTGAAATTGTACACCCGAGTTGAACCATGAATAATAGGCATTAGTCATATTTTAAAGATGCTTTGGCCAATTTTTAAAAAAGGAATCACATTTAAAAGACCTCCTGGAGATGTGTGTATGGGATCACTGTTAGGTTTCATGCCCCTTAATTTTCTAAGGTTGAGATTTTGGTACTCGGCTTCAGCATTTGTATGTTCATGAATGTTTGATATGCATCATCACTAAAATATATATTAAGTGAAAGAGGGTGGGCGGAGAAACAAATATGAAATTTTTGAATTACGTATTTCCCTAAAGTCAGCTTCCTTTAGTGTTGCTTCATTATCAAAGATTGTAATCTCCCAATCATAGAAGGGAATACATTGCCTTCTGCTAGATGAATTTGGTCCTTGACTTTCAGAACATTTAGTCTTACCCTGATAACATGTAAACAGTTGAGTCACTCTTTCTCACCTTTTGTACCAAACACATCACTTTTTCCTTTCTGTATCTTTATATGGTCCTTCATGAGACAGGAAAATTTTGGAGGCTGTAAGTTATTTGTACAGTAGTACAATGATTTCATTTTTGTATATGTCAATCTGTTTCTTTGCAAAAATTTTTTTGAAAATGTTTCCAATACATTCTCAAAAATTACAATATGTCAAAAAGCAGGTATTCATATATGGACACCTGCATTATAATCTCTCTGCCATTGGGAACAGTCCAATTGTGTCCAGAAAATCAGGAATATTTCCTAGAAACAAAACTCCTAGTGATGTAAACATTCAGTACCGAATTGTGAAATCATGTAAAATGATTTCCTCTGGGTTATTGATTTAAAATTGTGATTATTCAAAAAAGGAGTCATCAGTGAGAAGCATTTCTTGTCCTCCCATTATTTTTTCTCACGTTAGATTTGTTTAATATTATTCCAATAATTATTAGGAAGAAATTCTAGTCCAAAAGTTAAGGTAAAATATGCATGACACAGGAACTCTTCTATTTGAAATCTTTTATTTTTACAGAGTTTTTGATTTAATAGGCTAAAATCTTTCCTTTCAAATTAACACTGACAGGGTATGGGGAAAAATTCTTTCTGACTAAGTTAGGATTTATTTTTATAGCAAAACAAATAAAAAAACATTTTTAAAATATGTATACTTTAACAAATGCTTAAAATTTGTTTTATCAATTTTAAATCCTCCAAATTTCTCTGTGAGAGAATATCGTCATTGTAACCTGATGTAGAGTTAATATTCACCTCCAATGGAGCACATTCTTGTTTTAAGGTATAATTATAACAGAAACGATAAGTTAAAAAAAAATACTTTTATGCTGTCGGTCAGGATTCTCAAACCTCTATTCCCAGCATGACTCCACACATGTCGGATTCTTTCTGACAGATCATGAGAAAATATGGCATTTTTTCCACCAGCCACTGAATACACTTTACGTTTAAAATTCACTTTTATAACCTGACTTCAACATAACTGCCTAGTTGGTTGTATAGACTGCGTCTGCAGTGCAGTCTCTTGGGTTTTAAATTTTTCCACATAATCCTTAGTTGGTGAGTGGAGTTTTCTTTCTGTTCCAATTTCCAAAAGCAGCACACCACTCGGCAAAAGGAAATCACAGCTTGGATTCTGTCCACCATCATTCCGTTGTTCTCTTCTTTACTGATTTTAGCAGTACCTTATCTCTTGCTGCTCTCTTTTTCAAACAGTGCATTTTCCATGCCTCCAATGTCTGAATAATTAGTCTGCAAATGGGCTTGGGCCACACCAACTAAGATCCCAGCTTTGAAGGAGGAGTAAGAAGACAAGACTGGCCAGTAAAAGGGAAACTAATCATGGCCATTTTTCTGGGACTGCATTGGCAAGATGACCAGGATTTTGGTGTGTCAAACTCCACCTCTGCTAGAACATTTGGAATCCAATGAAGATGCTCGATTTCATTTTACACTGAAAGGTTATCCATTGCCCTGATCTGGGGTATTTGTGGTGTTTGGTGACTTTGATAATGAAGGCTCTTCATTGAGATGGCAATACTTTCTCATTATGTTCTGATTTCTTTCTCTGCCCTTGATCCCTTGCTTTTATGATCCATATTTGGAATTAATATGGTTTTCAAAGAGATCTTGTTATGTGTGTTAATTTAGGCAAAGGACGTGTGAGCACTTTACAAAGACAACATTTTTTACTTAGAAAGATTGAATGCCTCAAAGTAAACTACACGATGACACAAATATTTATTTCACCGGTCAACATTAAAATGTCCACCATATCATGGGGAATAAAATAATTAAAATTTGGTTATAACTTATTTTCCATAAATCAGACTGATTATTTTACTTTACATGTGTCAGGGCATTCTTAAAATTTTATTATGATTGATTATATTAAATCTAATCTTATCTAGAGTCCTTTTCAAATCAACATTCTCTTTGGAACTAATATGCGTTTCAGTTGATAATTTTAAAATAAAAATTTTCAAAAGCTTTAAAAAATCCATGCAATGTTCACTTTGTCCACATGATGCACTATTGGTTGAATTATCAAAAACACTGAGAGATAAACAGAAAAAGTTGTTGAAAGACTGCAAGCAAAGCACATATTCATTTCAGTGTCAACTAATGGATTAAGAGGTGAATAATAAGTATTTTTTGTATTTTCTTTATTTCCTATAATTCTTAAAGCGCTATTGAAAACATTTAATAATGATTGAAGAGTAGAATGCACACCTCTGTGATTATATGAAGGACCATGTATGGTACACATTGGAGAAGAAATATGGTGGTTTATTGGGATTTAATAAAAGAGCCATTTTTTTTAATTGTGGGGATGTCTGGGGTTGTACACATAATTTGAGCCATGGATAACAAGCATTATTCATGTTTTAAAGATGCTCTGGCCAATTTTTAAAAAAGGAATCACAATTCAAGGTTCTGCTGGAGATATGTGTATGAGACTACTGTTAGGTGTTTTGCCCCTATATTTTCTAAAGTTGAGATATCTGATCTCGGTGTCTGATTTATATATGTTCAGAAAAGATTGATATGCATCACTAAAAATATATATTATGAGAAAGAGGGTGGGGAGGGACAAACATGATGCTTGGAATTACCTGTTTCTCTAAAGTGGTGTTCCTTTTTGTTTCTTCATTATCAGAGGTTGTAATCTGGCATGCATAGAATGGAGGGCGATACCCTCTTCTTGATGCAATAGGTCCTTGACTTTTATGAAACATTCCTCTTCCACATGATAACTTGTAAACAGTTGAGGCACTCTTCCTCACCTTGTGGTCCTTACAGGTACCTTTTGCAATTCTGTGTGTTGGCAATGTCCTTCATAAGCCATAAGAAAAATTTTGACACTGGGAGCTATTTTTACTCGAGTTCCTTGGTTTCATTTATGTATATGTGGATCTGTTTCTTGGTAAGAATGATTTTGATTTTTTTCCCAACAATTCTAAAAAATTAAAATATGATAAAAGAGCAGCTATTTGTATATGGTCCCCTGCATCACAATCTGCACAATATGCAAGAGCCCAATAATGTCTTGAAAATCAGGAATGTTTTCCTTGAAAAAAAAAATCCTGAGCTTTGCAAACTTGCAGTAAAGAATGGGGAAGTCATGTAAAAAGAGGTCCTCTGAATTATCGATTTAAAATTGTGATTATTCAACAAAGGGGAATAAGTGAGAAACCTATCTTGTGCTCCCATTATTTTTCAGCCAGTAAAAGTAGTTTAATATTATTCCAATAAATATTAAGAAAAAAATCTAGACCAAAAATTAAGGTAAAATATGCATTGCACAGTAACTCTTCTATTTGTAGCCTTTTATTTTTACAGGGTTTACTATTTAAAAGCGCTAAATACTTTCCTTTCCAATTAACATTGACAGGGAAGCAGGAAAAATTCTTTCTTCCTAATTAAAGATTGATTTATATACCATAATATATAATTAACCATTCTTTTAAAATGTATGTTTTAATGAGTATTAAATTTATTTTTTTTTAATTTTAAATAATCCCAACTACTCTATTAGAGAACACTGGTATTCTAATCAGACTTATTGCTAATTTTCACCTCCAACTGGACACATTCTTGTTTTCCTTAATATATATTTCTAACAGAATCTATAAATAAATAAATAAAAAAACATTAATACAATCAGTCAGGAAACTCAAGCCTCTATACCCCAGCATGATTCCACATGTGTTAGAAACTTTCTCACAGCTAAGGAGAAAATATTATTGCATTTTTTTCCACCAGCCACTGACCATACTTTGTGTTTACAGTACACTTTCATACCCTAACTTCAATATATCTGGCTATATGGTTGTATAGGTTGTGTCTGTAGTGAAGCCTCTTGGGTTTTAATTTTTCCACATACTCCTGAGTTGTGTAACGGTGTATTCTCTCTGTTTCAATTTTTAAAAAGCACTGCACCACAACTCCCAAGGAAATGAGAGCTTGGATTTTTTCCTCCAGGATTCTGTTGTTCCCCTCTTTTCTGTTTTTAGCAGTGCCTTCTCTCCTGCTGCAGTCATTTCCAAACGGCCTGTTTTCCATGCCACCAAGGTCCGAATAATTATCCTGCAAAAGTGTTTGGGTCACACCCAGCTAAGGTCCCTTCTTTGAAGGAGCAGAAAGAATACAAGCCTAGCTCGTAAAAGGGACACGATTCCTGGCCATATTTCCTGGTATTGCATTGGCCGGAAGACCAGGATTTTGGTGTGCCACACTCCACCTTGCCGACTCCATTTGGAATCCAATGCAGAACTACGATTTCATTTCAAATGGTAAGTTTATCCATGGCCCTGATTAGAGATATATTGGTGATTGGTGAACTTTGATAATGAAGGCAATTCATTGAGATGGCAATACTTTGTAATTCTATTCCTATTTCTTCCTCTGCCTTTGATTCCATTGCTCTGAGTATCTCTAGTTGGAAAGAATATGGTTTTCCAAGGGATCCTGTTTGGTTTGGTAATTCAGGCAAAGGACATGTGAGCACTTTACTAAGGGGAAGTTTCTTACTCAAAAAGAATGAATGCCTCAATGCAAACTGCACGATGAAACAAAAATTTATTTCACCCCTTGAGATTATAATTTCCACAATTTCATGGGGAATAAAATAATTAAATATTTTTTATAATTCATTTCGATAAAACCAGACTGATTATTTTCCTTTACATGTGCATGTGCCTTCTTAAATCTTTATTATGATTGATTACAGTAAATCTAATCTTATCTAAAATCCCCTTTCAAATCAACATTTTCTTTCAATCTAATATACGTTTCCGGGAAGCGGCTGTGGCTCCATCAGTAGGGCTCCCGTTTACCATATGGGAGGCCCCGGGTTCGGTTCCCGGGGCCTCCTGGTGAGGGCAGGCCCGCCCGCACGGCGTGGTTGGCTGGCCCAGCAGGCGCAAGCAGCAAGGGGGGGATAAATGAATAAATAAATAAAATCTTTAAAAAATAAATAAATAAATAATATACGTTTCCATTCATAATTTTAAAATAAAGTCTTTTCATTAGCTTTTAAAAAGCCATGCATTTTTCACTTTACCCACATGATGCACTATGGGATGAGTTATTAAGATAACTGAGAGAGAAACGAAAAAATTTGTTCAAGGATGTTGAGAAAAGCACCTTTGCATGGCAGTGTCAACAAATGGATTCAGAGGTGAAAAATATTTTATTTACTGTTCTGGATTCTGTTTATTTATAATAATTCTTAAAGAGCTGTTGAAAACTTTTAATAATGATTGAAGAGAAGAATGCACACCTCTGTGATTATATGAAGGACCAGGGAATGTACACATTGGATAAGAAAGATAGTGGTTTAATATGTATCTATAAAACTGATTTGTTTTAATAATCGTGGCTATGTCTGGAACTGTACATCCAGTTAAGCCATGGATACTAGTTATTAGATATGTTTTAAAGATGTTCTTGCCAATTTTTAAAAAGGGAATCACAATTCAATGTTCCGCTGGAGAAGTGTGTATGGGATGACTATTAGGTGTTATGCCCCTTTATTTTCTTATGGTGAGATTTCTACTCTCGGCTTCAGGTTTATATATGTTCATGTATGATTGACATGCATCACTAAAAATATGTATTAAGGGAAAGCAGGGGGAGAGAGACAAATATGAACCTTTGGAATTACCTATTTCTCGAAAGTGGTCTTCCTTTTTTGTTTCTTCAGTATGGAGGCTGTAATCTGGCATGCATAGAATGGAGGGCCGTCCACTTTGTTTGATGGAAATGGTCCTTGATTTTTATGAACCATTCCTCTTCTACATGATATCTTGTAAACAGTTGAGTCACTCTTTCCCACCTTGGGGACCTTACAGGTCCCTTTTGAATTTCTGGGTGTTGGCAAGGTCCTCCATAAGCCAGAAGAGAAATATGGACGCTGGGAATTAATTTTACTCATTTCTTTGTTTCATTTGTGTATATGTGGATATGTTTCTTGGTAAGAATAATTATGATTTTCTTCCCAATAATTCTCAAAAATTACTATATGCCAAAAGAGCAGATATATGGACACCTGCATCACAATTTCTGCACCATCACCAAGAGCCCAATAATGTCTTGAAAATCTGGAATGGTTTCCTTGAAAAAAACTCCAGAACCTTGTAAACATTCAATAAACACTCATGAAGTCATGTAAAAAGATGTCCTCTGAATTATCGATTCAGAATTGTGATTATTCCAAAAAGGAGAATCAGTGAGAAACATTTCTTGTGCTCCCATTATTTTTCTGTTAGTTAGAGTAGTTTAAAATTATTCCAATATATACTAGGAAGAAAATGTAGTCCAAAATTTGAGGTAAAATGTGAATTCCACAGGAATTCTTCTATTTGTGGTCTTTTATTTTTACAGAGTTTAAAATTTAAAAGGGATAAAGGCTTTCCTTTCCAATTAATATTGAGAGGGTAGGGGGAAAATTCATTTTCCCTAAGTAAAGCTTGATTTATATACCATAATATATAATTAGCCATTCTTTTAAAATGTATGTTTTAATGAAGTCTTAAATTTAATTTTTGTATTTTAAATATTCCCAATTACTCCATGAGAGAACACTGGCATTCTATTTGGACATATTGCTAAATTTCTCATCCAATTGGTCAAATTATTGTTTTCCTTAATATATGTTTATAATAGAATATATAAATAAAAAAAAAACAAACATTTATGCAGTCGGTCAGAATTGTCAAACCTCTATTACCAACATGACTCCACAAGTGTTTTAAACTTTCTGAAAGATCATGAGTAAATATTTTTGCATTTTTTCCACCAGCCACTGACTATACTTTATGTTTAAAATACACTTTCATACCGTGACTTCAACATATCTTGATAGTTGTTTTTATGGGAAGTGTCTTCATTGAAAACACTTGAGTTTAATTTTTCCACATACTCCTGAGTTCCTTATTGGAGGTTTCTTTCTATTTTAATTTTCAACCAGCACTGCATCACACTGTACAGATGAATCAGCACTTGGTTGCCATTGCTCAGGATTCCATTTTTCCCCTCTTTTCTGTTTTTAGCACTGCCTTCACTCCTGCTGTTGTCTTTTCCAAACATCCCATTCGTCCATGCCCCCAAGGTCCAAATTATTACCCTGTAGAAGTGTTTGTGCCACATCCAGATATCGTCCCTGCTCTGGAGAAGCAGAAAGAAGACAAGCCTGGCCAGTAACAGGGAAAGAAATTCTGACCATTTGTCATGGGACTGCATTGGCTGGATGACCAGGATTTTTGTGTTAAAAGGCTCCACCCCTGCGAGCCCTTTTGGAATCCAATGCAGAAGTTTGATTTCATTTTAAATGGAAAGGTTATCCATTGCCCTGATCTGGGATATACATGGTGTCTGGTGACCTTTTATAATGAAGACTCTTCACTGAGGTGGCAGTCCTTTCTCATTCTATTCTAATATTTTCCTCTGCCCTTGATTCCATTTTGCCTAGGATCTCAAGTTGGATATTATATGGTTTTCAAAGTGTTCTTGTTTTGTGTGGTAATTTAGCCAAAGTATTAGTGAACACTTTACAAAGGGGACATTTTTTACTAAGAAAGAATCAAACCCTCAAAGTAAACTGCATCATAAAACAAAAATTTATTTCACCCCTAGAAATTATAAGGTCCACTATTTCCCGGGGAATAGAATAATTAAAATTTTGTTATTATTTATTTCCCCTAAATATGCCTGATTATTTTCATTTACATGTGTCTGTGCTTTCTTAAATCTTTATTATGACTGATCATATTAAATCTAATCTTACCTAAAATCCCTTTTCAAATCAACATTCTCTTTCAATCTAATATACATTTCAGTCCATAATTAAAAATTAAAGTCATTTCAACAGCTTTAACACAGCCATGAATTGTTCACTTTTCCCATGTCATGCACTAGGGGATGAGTGGTTAAAAAAACTTTGAGTTAAACGGAAAAATTTGTTCCAGGATGGTGAGAAAGCACCTTTGCATGCCATTGTCAATGAAAGGATTGAGAGGTGAATAATATTTTATTTATTCTTCTGGATTCTCTTTATTTATTTTAATTCTTAAGGAGCTGTATAAAACATTTAATAATGATTGAAGAGAAAAATTCACACTTCTGTGAATGTGTGAAGCACCAGGGAATGTACACATTTGATAAGTAAGATAGTGGTTTAATATGTATTAATAAAACAGACTTGTTGTAAAAGTAGTGAGGATATGTGAGATTTTACAGCTTAGTTCAACCATGAATAATAAGCATTAGTCATATTTTAAAGATGCTTTGGCCAATTTTTAAAAAAGGAATCACAATTCAAAGATTTCTAGCAGATGTGTGTACTGGACGACTGTTAAGTGTCATGCCCCTTAATTTTCTAAGGTTCAGATATTGGCTCTTGGCTTCAGCTCTTGTATGTTCATGTATGATTGATATGCATCACTAAAAATATATATTAAGTGAAAGAGTGTGCGGAGAAACAAATATGAAAATTTTAATTATCTATTTCCCTAAAGTCAGCTTCCTTTAGTGTTGCTTCATTATCAAAGATTGTAATCTCCCAAGCATAGAAGGGAGTACGTTGCCCTCTGCTGGATGGATTTGTTCCTTGACTTTGGGAAACTTTCCTCTTACCTTGATAATTTGTAAAAAGCTGAGTCACTCTTTCTCACCTTGTGCACCCTTTTCCCTTCTGTGTGTTGGCAAGGTCCTTCATAAGCCATATGAGAATTTTGGAGGCTGTAAGTTATTTGTACAGTAGTTCAATGGTTTCATTTTTGTATAGGTTGATCTGTTTCTTTGAAAAAAAATTTTTGAAAAGTATTCCATTACATTCTCCAAAACTACAGTATGTGAAAAAGCAGGTATTCATACATGGACACCTGCATCACAATCTCTGCGCCATTGGGAACAGCTCAATTGTTTCCAGAAAAATCAAGAAAGTTTCCTTGAAAAAAAACCTCGAGTGATGTAAACATTTAGTACAGAATTGTGAAGTCATGTAAAATGATGTCCTCTGTATTAGTGATTTAAAATTGTGATTATTCAAAAAAGGAATTATCAGTGAGAAGCATTTCTTGTCCTCCCATTATTTTTTTTTTTAGTTAGAGTTGTTTAATGTTATTCCAATAATTATTAGGAAGAAACTTTACTCCAAAAGTGAAGTTAAAATATGCATGCCACAGAAACTCTTCTATATGAAGCCTTTTATTTTTACAGAATTTTCTATTTAAAAGGTTAAATCATTACTTTCAAATAACATTGACAGGTTATGGGGAAAAATACTTTCTGCCTAAGTAAGGATTTATTTTTATAGCAAAACAAATAATTAACCATTTTTTAAACATGTATATTTTAACAAAGGCTTAAAATTTCTTTTTTCAATTTTAAATTCTCCAAATTGCTCTTTGAGAGAATATCGTTTTTGTAAGCTGATGTAGAGTTAATTTGCACCTCCAATGGGACATATTCTTGTTTGTTTAAGGTATAATTATAACAGAATCTATAAGTTAAAAAAAAAAACTTTCAAGCTGTCGTCAGGATTCTCAAACATCTATTCCCATCATGACTCCACACATGTTGAATTCTTCCTGACAGATCATGAGAAAATATTATGGCATTTTTCCACCAGCCACTGACTACACTTTATGTTTAAAATGCACTTTCATACCCTGACTTCAACATAACTGGCTAGTTGGTTGTATAGGCTGTGTCTGCAGTGCAGTCTCTTGGGTTTTAATTTTTCCCACATAATTTTGATTTGGTGAGTGGAGTTTTCTTTCTGTTCAAATTTCCAAAAAGCAACACACCACACTGCACAAGGAAATTTCAACTTGGATTCTGTCCTCCATGATTCTGTTGTTCTCCTCTTTACTGTTTTTAGCAGTGCCTTATCTCTTGCTGCTCTCTTTTCCAAACAGTGTATTCTCCATGCCCCCAAACTCTGTATAATTAGTCTGCAAAAGTGTTTGGGCCCACACCCAACTAAGTTCCCAGCTTTGAAGGAGCAGAAAGAAGAAAAGACTGGCCAGTAACCGGGAAATGAATCCTTTCCATTTTTCCTGGGACTGCATTCGCAGGATGAACAGGAATTTGGTGAGCCACACTGTCCCCCTGTGAGCCTTTTTGGAATCCATTGCTGAAGTACGATTTTATTTTACATGCAGTTTTCCCATTGCCCTGATGTAATATATATGTGGTGTTTGGTGGACTTTGATAATGAAGGCTCTCCATTGAGATGGCAATACTTTCCCATTCTATTCTGATTTCTTCCTCTGCCTTTGATTCCATGCTCTGAGTATCTCTAGTTGGAAATAATATGGTTTTCCAAGTGATCCTGTTATATTTGGTAATTTAGGTAAAGGACGTGTGAGCACTTTACAAAGGGGACGTTTTTTACTCAGAAAGAATGAATGACTCAATGTAAACTGCGCGATGAAACAAAAATTTATTTCACATGTTGAGATTATAATTTCCACAATTTCATGGGGAATAAAATAATTTAAAAAATTTAATAATTCATTTCCCTAAACTCAAACTGATTATTTTCCTGTACATGTGCCTGTGCCTCATTAAATCTTCATTAAGATTGATTATAATAAATCTAATTTTACCTAAAATTCCTTTTCAAATCAACATTCTCTTTCAATCTAATATACATTCCCGTTCATAATTTTAAAATAGTCTTTTCAATAGCTTTTAAAAATCCATGCATTTTTCACTTTGTCCACATATTACACAATGGGATGAGTTTTTAAGATAACTGAGAGAGAAACAGAAAAAGTTGTTCACGGATGCTGAGAAAAGCACTTTTGCATGGCAGTGTCAACAAATAGATTAAGAGCTGAATAATATTTTATTTACTGTTCTGGATTCTATTTATTTATTATAATTCTTAAAGAGCTGTTGGAAACGTTTAGTAATGATTGAAGAGAGGAATGCGCACCACTGTGATTATATGAAGGAACAGGGAATGTACACATTGGATAAGAAAGATAGTGGTTTAATATGTATTAATAAAACAGATTTGTTTTATTAATCGTGGGTATGTCTGGAACTGTACACAGAGGTAAGCCATGGATACTAGGCATTAGTCATGTTTTAAAGATGTTCTTGTCAATTTTTTAAAAGGGAATCACAATTCAAGTTTCTGCTGGAGATGTGTGTATGGGATGACTCTTAGGTGTTATGCCCCTTTATTTTTTTATGATGAGATTTCTACTCTCAGCATCACGTTTATAAAAGTTCATGTATGATTGACATGCATCACTAAAAATATATATTAAGGGAAAGCAGGGATAGAGAGGCAAATATGAAGCTTAGGGATTACCTATTTCTCTAAAGTGGACTTCCTTTTGTATTTCTTCAGTATGCCGGCTGTAATCTTGTGTGCATAGAGTGGACATTTATTCTTCACCGGTGAAATAAATATTCGTTTATTCGTGCAGTTTACTTTGAGGCATTCATTCTTTCTAAGTAAATATGTCCTCTTGTAAAGTGCTCACACGACTTTTGCCTAAATTACCACACGTAACAAGATCTCTTGGAAAACATTAAATTTTCCAAATAGAGATCCTAAGAGCAATGGAATGAAGGGCAGAGGAACAAATTAGAGCATTGATTTTAATGAACCATTCCACATCCTGTAATATCTTGTAAACAGTCGAGTCAGTCTTTCTCTACTTGGGGACCTTACAGGTCCCTTTTGCATTTCTGGATGTTGGCAAGGTCCTCCTTAACCCAGAAGAGAAATTTGGATGCTGGGAGCTAGTGTTAACTCTAGTTCCTTGGTTTCATTTGTGTATATGTGCATATGTTTCTTGGTAAGAATGATTTTGATTTTTTTCCCTAAAATTCTCAAAAATTACAATATGTCAAAAACCAGGTATTCATATATCGACATGTTCATCACAATCTCTCTGCCATTGGGAACAGCCAAAATGTGTCAAGAAAATCAGGAATATTTCCTTGAAACAAAAATACAAGTGATGTAAACATTCATTACAGAATTGTGAAGTCATGTAAAATGATGTCCTCTGGACTATTGATTTTAAATTGTGATTATTCAAAAAATGTGAGAAGCATTTCTTGTCCTCCCATTATTTTTCCTCAAGTTAGAGTTCTTTAATATTATTCCAATAATTATTAGCAAGAAACTCTAGTCCAAAAGTTATGGTAATATATGGATGCCTCAGGAACTTTTCTACTTGAAGCCTTTTATTTTTACAGAGTTTTCTATTTAAAGGGTTAAAATCTTACCTTTCAAATTAACACTGAAAGGGTATGGGGAAAAATTCTTTCTGCCTATGTAAGGATTTATTTCTACAACAAAAAAAATAAATAACCATTTTTTAAACAAATATACTTTAATTAACAAAGGCTTAAAATTTCTTTTTTCAATTTTAAATTCTCCAAATTACTCTGTGAGAGAATATCGTCATTGTAAGCTAACGAAGAATTAATTTTCACCTCCAATGGGACACATACTTTTTTTAAAGGTATACTTATAACAAAACTATAAGTTAAAAAAAACAAAACTTTTATGCTGTTGGTCAGGATTCTCAAACCTCTATTCCCTGCATGACTCCACATGTCGGATTCTTTCTGACAGATCATGAGAAAATATTATGGCATTTTTTCCACCAGCCACTGACTACACTTTACGTTTAAAATGCACTTTCATACCCTGACTTCAACATAACTGGCTAGTTTGTTGTATAGGCTTCGTCTGCAGTGCAGTGTCTTGGGTTTTAATTTTTCCCACATAATCCTGAGTTGGTGAGTGGAGTTTTCTTTCTGTTACAATTTTCAAAAACCATCACATCACACTACACAAGGAAATCACAGCTTGGATTCTGTCCTCCATGATTCCCTTGTTTTCCTCTTTAGTGTTTTTTGCAGGGCTTTTTCTTTTGCTGCACTCTTTGTCAAAGAGTGCATTCTCCATGTCCCTAAAGTCTGAATAATTAGTCTGCAAAAGGTTTTGGGCCACACCCATCTATGGTCCCTTCTTTGATGGAGCAAAAAGAAGACAAGGCTGGCCAGTAAATGGGAAATGAATCCTGGCCTTTTTCTCTGGTACTGCATTGGAAGGATGACCTGGATTTTTGTGTGCCACGCTCCACCCCTTCTAGTCATTTTGTATCCAATGCAGATGTTGGATTTTATTTTACATGGAAAGATTATCCATGGCCTTGCTCTTGGTTTTATGTGGTGCTTCGTGACCTTTGATGATGAAGGTTCTTCATTGAGATGGCAATACTTTCTCATTATGTTTTAATTTCTTCCTCTGCCCTTGATTCCATTGCTATTAAGATCTCTATTTGGAAATAAAATGGTTTTCCAAGAGATCTTGTTATGTGTGGTAATTTAGTCAAAGGACATGAGCACTTTACAAAGAGGACATTTTTTACTTAGAAAGAATGAATACCTCAAAGTAAAGTGCACGATTAAATGAATATTTATTCCACCAGTCAAGATTAAAATGTCCACTCTTATCTTGCGGAATAAAATAATTAAAATTTTGTTATAATTTATTTCCCACAAATCAGACTGATTATTTTCCTTTATATGTGTCTGTGCATTCTTAAAATTTCATTATGATTGATTATATTAAATCTAATCTTACTTAGAGTCCTTTTTCAAATCAACATTCTCTTTGGAACTAATATGCTTTTAAGTTCATAATTTTAAAATAAAAATTTTAAACAGCTTTAAAAAATCCATGCAATGTTCACTTTGTCCACATGATGCACTATGGGTTGAAGTATAAAAAAAACTGTGAGATAAACTGAAAAAGTTGTTCAAGTACTGCAGGAAAACACATATGCATGACAGTGTCTACAAATGTATTAAGAGGCGAATAATACATTTTTTTATTTTCTGAATTCTCTTTATTGACTATAATTCTTAAAGAGCTGTTTGAAAAATTTAATCATAATTGAAAAGAAAAATGCACACCTCTGTGATTATACGAAGGAACAGGGATGGTACACATTGGATAAGAAATATAGTGGTTTAATATGATTTAATAAAAGAGTCTTTTTTTATGTTTTGGGGATGTCTAAGATTGTACACATAATTTGAGCCATGGAAAATAGGCATTAGTCATCTTTTAAAGATGCTCTCGCCAATTTTTAAAATAGGAATCACAATTCTAGGTTCTGCTGGAGATATGTGTATGAGACTTCTTTTAGGGGTTTTGCCCCTATATTTTCTAAGGTTGAGATTTCTACTCTCGGCGTCAAGTTTATGTATGTTCAGAAACGATTGATATGCATCACTAAAAATATATAGTATGAGAAAGAGAGTGGAGTGGGACAAATATGAAGCTTGGAATTACCTATTGCTCTAAAGTTCTCTTCCTTTCTGTTTCTTCATTATCAGAGGTTGTAATCTGGCATGCATAGAATGGAGGGCGGTACCCTGTACTTGATGCAATAGTTCCTTGACTTTTATGAATCTTTCTTCTTCAACATGATAACTTGTAAACAGTTGAGGCACTCTTTCTCACCTTGTGGACCTTACAGGACCCTTTTACATTTCTGGGTGTTGGCACGGTCCTTCATAAGGCATAGGAGATACTTGGAGGCTGGGAGATACATGCACTGTAGTTCCTCCATTTCAATTCTTATGTGTAGATCTGTTTCTTTGTAAGAAAGATTTTGATATTTTCTTCCAATACATTTATCAAAAATTAAAATATGTCAAAAGGCCAGATATTTGTCTATAGACACCTGCATCACAACCTCTGCTCCTAGGGCAACGGCCCAATGATGTCCAGAAAATAAACAATGGGTTCGTTGGAAAAAAAAATGCAGATTCTGTTAAACATTCAGTAAAGAAACCTGAGGTCATGTAAGAAGAGGTCCTCTGAATTATCGATTTAAAACTGTGGTTATTCAAAATGAAGAATCAGTGAGAAACATTTCTTGTGCTCCCATTATTTTTCTGTCACTTAGAGTAGTGTAATATTATTGTTACTAGGACTAATAGTATAATATTATTATACTATTAGGAAGACAATCTAGTCAAAAATTTAAGGTAAAATATGCATTCCACAGGAGCTCTCTATTAGTAGCATTTTATTTTACAGAGTTTACTCTTTAAAAGGGCTAAAGCCTTCCCTTTCCAATTAACATTGACAGGGTATGGGGATAAATACTTTTTCCTATGTACAGGTCTATTTATATAGCAAAATATATAAATAACCATTCTTTAAAATGTTTGTTTTGATGAAGACTTAAAATTTATTTTTTTAAATTTTAAATACTCCAAATTAGTCTATGACTGTACACCTTAATTCTTATCAGATTTATATTTAATTTTCACCTCCAATTGGACACAATCTTGTTTTCCTTAATATATATTTCTAACAGAATGTATAGATTAAAAAAAACAAACAAACTTTTACATCTTCAGTCAAGGATACTCAAGCATCTATCCACCAGTATGACACCACATGTGTTGGAATCTTTCTGACAGATCTTGAGAAAATATTATGGCATTTTTCCTCTAGCCACTGAACTTACTTTATGTTTAAAATTCACTTTCATACATTTCTTCAACATATCTGGCTAGTTGGTGGTATTGGCAGTGTGTGTATTGAAGATTCTTGTGATTTCATTTTTTTCACATTCTCCTGAGTTGGCTGGAGGAGTTTTCTTTCTTCCACAATTTTCAAAGAAGCCCCATACCACACTGCACATGGAAATCTGAGTTTGGAATTTTTCCTCCAGGATTCCATTGTTCTCCGCTTTTCTGTTTTTAGCAGTGCCATCTCTCCTCCTGCTGTCTTCTTCAAACATCCCTTTCTCCCTGCCCACTAGGTCCAAATAATTATACTGAAAAAGTGTTGGTGACACACAACGCTTTGGTCCCTGCTTTGGAAGAGCATAAAGAAGACAAGACTTGCCAGTAACCGGGAAATGAATCCTGTCCATTTTTCCTGGGACTGCATTGGCAGGATGACCAGGAATTTGGTGTGCCACACTCCACCCCTGTGAGCCCTTTTGGAATCCATTGCTGAAGTACGATTTTACTTTACATGCAAAGGTTTCCCATTGCCCTGATGTACTATATATGTGGTGTTTGTTGGCCTTGGATAATGAAGGCTCTTCATTGTGATGGCAATACATTCTCATTCTATTCTAATTTCTTCCACTGCTTTTGATTCCATTGCTCTGAGTATCTCTAGTTGGAAAGAATATGGTTTTCCAAGGGATCGTGTTATATTTGGTAATTTAGGCAAAGGACGTGTGAGCACTTTTACTCAGAAGGAATGAATGCCTCAATGCAAACTGCACGATGAAAGAAAAATTTATTTCACCCCTTGAAATTATAAATTCCACAATTTCATGGGGAATAAAATAAATAAAAATTTTAATAATTTATTTCCCTAAAATCAGACTGATTATTTTCATTTACATGTGCCTGGGCCTCCTTCAGTGTTTATTAAGATTGATTATATTAAATCAAATCTTACCTAAAATCCCTTTTCAAATCAACATTCTCTTTGCATCTAATATACGTTTCCATTCATAATTTTAAAATAAAGTCTTTTAAATAGCTTTTAAAAAGCCATGCATTTTTCAATTTGTCCACATGATGCACTATGGGATGAGTTATTAAGATAAATAAGAGAGAAACGGAAAAAGTTTTTCAAGTATGCTGAGAAAAGAATCTTTGCTTGCGGTGTCAACAAATGGATTGAGAGCTGAATATTATTTTATTTACTGTTCAGGATTCTGTTTATTTATTATAATTCTTAAAGAGCTGTTGAAAACGTTTAGTAATGATTGAAGAGAAGAATGCACACCACTGTGATTATATGAAGGACCAGGGAATGTACACATTGGGTAAGAAAGATAGTGGTTTAATATGTTTTGGTAAAACAGATTTGTTTTAAAAATCGTGGCTATGTCTGGAACTGTACACCCAGTTAAGCCATTGAAACTAGGCATTAGTCATGTATTAAAGATGTTCTTGCCAATTTTTTAAATGGGAATCACAATTCAAGGTTCTGCTGGAGATGTGTGTATAGGACAACTGTTAGTTGTTATGCCCCTTTATTTTCTTATGATGAGATTTCTAATATCGGCGTCATGTTTATATATGTTCATGTATGATTGACATGCATCACTAAAAATATATATTAAGGGAAAGCAGGGGAGAGAGACAAATATGAAGCTTTGGAATTACCTATTTCTCTAAAGTAGACTTCCTTTTCTGTTTCTTCAGTATGGAGGCGCTAATCTGGCATACATAGAGTGGATATTTTATTCATGACCGGTGAAAAATATATTGGTTTAATCGTGCAGTTTACTTTCAGGCATTCATTCTTTGTAAGTAAAAATTGTCCACTTTGTAAAGTACTCACACATCCTTTGCCTAAATTACCACACATAAAATGATCTATTGGAAAACAATATTATTTCCAAATAGAGATCCTAAGAGCAATGGAATTAAGGACAGTGGAAGTAATTAGAAAATTGATTTTTATAAACCATTCCTCTTCTACATGATATCTTGAAAACAGTCGAGTCACTGTTTCTCACCTTGGGATCTTACAGGTCCTTTTTGCATTTCTGGGTGTTAGCAAGGTCCTTCATAAGCCAGAAGAGAAATTTGGATGCTGGGAGCTAGTTTTACTCTAGTTCCTTGGTTTCATTTGTGTATATGTGGATATGTTTCTTTGTAAGAATGATTTTGATTTTTTTCCCAATAATTCTCAAAAATTACAATATGACAAAAGAGCAGCTATTTGTATATGGACACCTGCATCCCAATCTCTGCACCATCAGCAACAGCCTAATAATGTCTTCAAAATCAGGAATGATTTCTTTAAAAAAAAATATCTAGAACCTTGTAAACCTTCAATAAACACCCATGAAGTCATGTAAAAAGAAGTACCCCGAATTAACATTTCAAAATTTTGATTATTCCAAAAAGTAGAATCATTGAAAAACATTTCTTGTGCTCCCATTATTTTTCTGTCAGTGAGAGTAGTTTAAAATTATTACAATAAAAAATAGGAAGAAAATGTAGTCCAAAATTTTATGTAAAATATGCATTCCACAGGATCTCTTCTGTGTTCTCTTATTTTTACAGAGTTTACTATTTAAAAGGGCTAAAGATTTTCCTTTCCAATTGACATTGACAGGGTAGGGGAAAAATTCATTTTGCCTAAGAAAATATTGATTTATATGCCATAATATATAATTAACCATACTTTTAAAGTGTATGTTTTAATGAAGTCTTAAATTGATTTTTTTAATTTTACATACTCCCATTTACTCTATGAGAGAGGAACATCATTCTATTATGACTTATTGCTAATTTTCAAGTCCAATTGGTCACATTCTTGTTTTCCTTAATTTATATTTATAATAGAATGTATAAATTTTAAAAAAACCAAACATTTTTGCAGTTGGTCAGAATTGTCAAACCTCTATTCCCAACATGACTCCACATGTGTTTTAAACTTTCTGAAAGATCATGACTAAATATTTTTGTATTTTTTTCCACCAACCACTGACTATATTTTATGTTTAAAATACACTTTCATACTCTGACTTCAACATATCTGGATAGATGTTTTTATAGTAAGTGTCTTTATTGAAGTCGCTTGAGTTTTAATTTTTCCACATAGTCCTGGGTTGCCTATTGGAGGTTTCTTTCTATTTTAATTTTCAACCAGCACTCCAGCCCACTGTACAGATGAATCAGCATTTTCTTGTCATTGTTCAGGATTCCTTGGTTCACCTCTTTTCTGTTTTTAGCAGTGCCTTCTCTCCTGCTGCTGTCTTTTCCAAAAAACCCATTCTTCCATGCCCCCAAGGTCGAAATTATTATCCTGCAGAAGTGTTTGTGCTGAATTCAGCTAAGGTGCCTGCTTTGGAGGAGCAGAAAGAAGACTAGCCTGGCCAGTAACAGGGAAAGAAATCCTGGCCATTTGTCAAGGGACTGCATTGGCAGGATGGCCAGGATTTTAGTGTTAAAACGCTCCACCCCTGTGAGCCCTTTTGGAATCCAATGCAGAAATTTGATTTCATTTTACATAGAATGGTTATCCACTGCCCTGATCTAGGATGTACGTGGTGTCTGGTGACCTTTTATAATGAAGACTCTTCACTGAGATGGCAATCCTTTCTCATTCTATTCTAATTTTTTCCTCTGCCCTTGATTCCATTGTTCTTAGACCTCTGGTAGGAAATTATATGGCTTTCCAAGTGATCTGGTCATGAGATGTAATTCAGCCAAAGTATAAGTGAGCACTTTACAAAGAGGACATTTTTTCTAGGAAAGAATGAATCCCTCAATGTAAATTGCATGATAAAACAAAAATTTATTTCACCACTAGAGATTATAATGTCCACTATTTCCTGGGGAATAGAATAATTAAAATTTTGTTATTATTTATTTCCCCTAAATATAACTGATTATTTTCCTTTCCATGTGTCTGTGCCTTCTTAAATATTCATTATGACTGCTCATATTAAATCTAATCTTACCTAAAATCCCTTTTCAAATCGACATTCACTTTGAATCCAATATAATTTTCAATACATAATTTAAAGTCCTTTCAAAAGCTTTAACACATTCATGCATTGTTCACCTTGCCCACATCGTGCACTATGGGATGAGTTTTCAAAAAACCTGAGAGATAAATGGAAAAATTTATTCAAGGATGGTGAGAAAAGCACCTTTGCATTGCAGTGTCAACAAATGGATTGAGCGTTGAATAATATTTTATTTATGCTTCTGGATTCTATTTATTCATTTTCATAGTTAAAGAGCTGTTTAAAACATTTTATAATGATTGAAGAAAAGAATGCACACTTCTGTGAATATATGATGCACCAGGGAATGTACGCATTTGATAAGTAAGATATTGGTTTAATATGTACTAATAAAACAGCCTTGTTTTAAAAGTCGTGGGGATGTCTGAAATTGTACACCGGAGTTTAGCCATGAATAATAGGCATTAGTCATATTTTATAGATACATTGGCCAATTTTAAAAAAGGAATCACATTTCAACGATCTCCTGGAGATGTGTGTACTGGACCACTGTTAGTTTTCATGCCCCTTAATTTTCAAAGGTTGATTTTGTCTCGCCTTCAGGATTTGTATGTTCCTGAATGATTGATATACATCACTAAAATATATATTAAGTGAAAGAGGGTGCGGAGAAACAAATATGAAGCTTTTGAATTACCTATTTCCCTAAAGTCAGCTTCCTTTAGTGTTGCTTCATTATCAAAGATTGTAATCTGCCAAGCATAGAAGGGAGTACGTTGCCCTCTGCTGGATGAATTTGGTCCTTGACTTTCAGAACCTTTCCTCTTACCCTGATAACTTCTAAACTGTTGAGTGACTCTTTCTCACCTTGTGGACCATACACGTCAATTTTATCCTTTCTGTGTGTTGGCATTGTCCTTCATAAGCCTTAGGAGAATTTTGGAGGTTGTAAGTTATTTGTACAGTAGTTCAATGGTTTCGTATTTGTATATGTCCAAATGTTTTTTTGCAAAAATTTTTTTTGAAAATATTTCCAATACATTCTCAAAAATTACAATATGTCAAAAAGCAGGTATTCATATATGGACACCTGCATCACAATCTCTCTGCCATCGGAAACAGCAAAATTGTGTTCAGAAAATCAGGAATATTTCCTTGAAAGAAATCCCCGAGTGATTTAAACATTCAGTACAGAATTGGAAGTCATGTAAAATGATGTCCTATGGATTATTGATTTAAAATTGTGATTATTCAAAAAAGGAGTCATCAGTGAGAAGCATTTCTTGTCCTCCCATTATGTTTTCTCGAGTTACAGTTGTTTAATATTATTCCAATAATTATTAGGAAGAACCTCTGGTCCAAGTGTTAAGGTAAAATATGCATGCCACAGGAACTCTTCTATTTGAAGCCTTTTATTTTTCCAGAGTTTTCTATTTAGTGGGCTATAATCTTTCCTTTAAAATTAACACTGACAGGGTATGGGGAAAAATTCTTTCTGCCTAAGTCAGGATTTATTTTTATAGCAAAACAAATAATTAACCATTTTTTAACATGTTCACTTTAACAAAGGCTTAAAATTACTTCTTTCAATTTTAAATTCTCCAAATTGCTCTATCGCCATTGTAAGCTGACATAGAGTTAATTTTCACCTCCAAAGCAACACATTCTTGCTTTTTTAAGGTATAACTATAACAGAATCTATAAGTTAAAAAAAAAAAACTTTTATGATGTCGGTCAGGATTCTCAAACCTCTATTTCCAGCATGACTCCACACTTGTCGGATTCTTTCTGACAGATCATGAGAAAATATTATGGCATTTTTTCCACCAGCCACTGACTATACTTTACGTTTAAAATGCACTTTCATACCCTGAATTCAACATAACTGGCTAGTTTGTTGTATAGGCTTCGTCTGCAGTGCAGTCTCTTGGGTTTTAATTTTTCCCACATAATCCTGAGTTGGTGAGTGGAGTTTTCTTTCTGTTCCAATTTTTAAAAAGAAGAACACAACATGGCATAAGGAAATTGAGTTTGGATTCTGTCCTCAATGATTCGGATATTCTCCTCTTTACTGTTTTTAGCAGTGCCTTATCCCTGCTTCTCTCTTTTTCAAACAGTGCATTCTCCATGCCTCCAAATTCTGAATAATTAATCTGCAAAATGGTTTGGGCCACACCCAACTAAGGTCCTTGCTTTGACGGAGCAGAAAGAAGACAAGACTGGCCAGTAAAAGGGAAACGAATCCTGGCCATTTTTCTGGGACTGCATTGGCAAGATGACCAGGATTTTGGTGTGCCACGCTCCACCCCTGCTAGACATTTTGGGATCCAATGGAGAAGTTTGATATCATTTTACACGGAAAGGTTATCCATTTCCCTGATCTGGGGTATATGTGTTGTTTTGTGACCTTTTTTAATGAAGGCTCTTCATTGAGATGGCAATACTTTCTCATTATGTTCTGATTTCTTTCTCTGCCCTTGATTCCCTTGCTCTTAGGATCCCTATTTGGAAATAATATGGTTTTCAAAGAGATCTTGTTATATGTGGTAATTTAGGCAAAGGATGTGTGAGCACTTTACAAAGACGACATTTTTTACTTAGAAAGATTGAATGCCTCAAAGGAAACTGCACGATCAAACAAATATGTATTTCTTTGGCCACGATAAAAATGTCCACTATATCACGGGGAGTAAAATAATTAAAATTTGGTTATAATTTGTTTTCCATAAATCAGACTGATTATTTTCCTTTACATGTATCAGTGCATTCTTAAAATTTTATTATGGTTGATTATTTTAAATCTAATCTTACCTTGAGTCCCTTTTCAAGACAACCTTCTCTGTGGAAATAATATGCATTTCAGTTCATAACTTTAATATAAATTTTTCAACAGCTTTAAAAAATCCATGCAATGTTCACTTTGTCCACTTGATGCACTATGGGTTGAATTATCAAAAAAAAATGAGAAATAGACAGAAAAATTTGTTCAAGGATGGCAATCAAAGCACATATGCATGTCTGTGTCAACTAATGGATTAAGAGGTGGATAATATTTTTTTTCATTTTCTGTATTCTCTTTATTTCCTATAATTCTTAAAGATCTATTGAAAACATTTAATAATGATTGAAGAGAAGAATGCACATCTCTGTGATTATTCGAAGGACCAGGGATGGTACGCATTGGGTTCGTATTATAGTGGTTTAATATGATTTAATAAAAGTGCTTTTTTTTTTTTAATTGTGGGGATGTCTGGGATTGTACACATAATTTGAGCCATGGATAATAGGCATTAGTCATGTTTTAAAGATGCTCTTGCCAACTTTAAAGGTTCTGCTGGATATATGTGTATGAGACTTGTGTTAGGTGTTTTGCCCCTATATTTACTAAGGTTGAGATTTCTGCTCTAGGTGTCATGTTTACGTATGTTCAGAATCGATTTATATACATCACTAAAAATATATATTATGAGAAAGAGGGTGAGGAGGGACAAATATGAAGCTTTGAATTACCTATTTCTCTAAAGTGGTCTTCCTTTGTATTTCTTCATTATCAGAGGTTGTAATCTGGCATGCATAGAATGGAGGGTGGTACCCTATGCTTGATACAATAGGTCATTGTCTTTTATGAACCATTCCTCTTCCACATGATAACTTGTAAACAGTTGAGGCACTCTTTCTCACCTTGTGGCCCTTACAGGTCCCTTTTGCACTTCAGGGTTTTGGCAAGGTACTTCAAAAGCCATAGGACACATTTGGAGGATTGGAGATTCTTCTACTGTAGTTCCTTGGTTTTAATTCTTATGTGTAGTTCTCTTTGTTTGTAAGAATGATTTTGATTTTTTCTTCCAATATATTTATCAAAAATTAAAATATGACAAAATACCAGGTATTTGTCTATAGACACCTGCGTCACAATCTCTGCTCCAAGGGTAACAGCCAAATGATGTGAGAAAACCAGCAATGGGAATCTTGAAAAAAAATGCAGAGCCTGCTAAACTTTCAGTAACGAATCCTGAGGTCATGTAAAAAGAGGTCCTCTGAATTATCGATTTAAAATTGTGGTTATTCAAAATGAAGAATCAGTGAGAAACATTTCTTGTGCTCCCATTATTTTTCTGCCATTTAGATTAGTGTAATAATATTCCAATAAGTAATAAGAAGAAAATTTATTCAAAAACTTAAGGTAAAATGTGCATTCCACAGGAGTTCTCTATTTGTAGCCTATTATTTTACAGAGTTTAAACATTAAAAGGGCTAAAGTCTTTCAGTTCCAATTAACTTTGACAGGGTAGGGGGAAAAATTCTTATTTCCTATGTACAGGTCATTTTATATACCAAAATATATAAATAACCATTCTTTAAAATGTTTGTTTTAACGAAGACTTAAATTTATTTTTTTTAATTTTAAATACTCCAAATTAGATTATGAGAGAACACCGTCATTCTAATCAGACTTATATCTCGTTTTCACCTCCAATTGGCACAGTCTTGTTTTCCTTAATATATATTTCTAAAAGAATGTATAAGTTAAAAAAAAAAAAAAACTTTTACACAGTCAGTGGGGATATTCAAACCTCTATCCTCCAGTATGACACCACATGTCTTGGAATCTTTATGACAGGTCATGAGAAAATATTATTGCATTTTTTCACTAGCCACTGACCATATTTTACGTGTAAAATTCACTTTCATTCACTTCTTGAACATATCTGGCTAGTTGGTGTTATTGGCAGTGTCTGTATTGAAGATTCTTGTGATTTCATTTTTTCCACATTCTCCTGAGGTGGCTAGAGGAGTTTTCTTTCTTTCACAATTTTCAAAAAAGCCCCATACCACTCTGCACAAGGAAATCTTAGTTTGGATTCTTTCTCCCAGGATTCCATTGTTCACCTCTTTTCTGTTTTTAGCAGTGCCATCTCTCCTGCTGCTGTCTTCTCCAAACATCCCTTTCTCCCTGCCCACAAGATCCAAATAATTAGGCTGAAAAATTTTGGTGACACACAACGCTATGATCCCTGTTTGGAATAGCAGAAAGAAGTCAAGACTGGCCAGTAACCAGGAAATGAATCCTGGCCACTTTTCCTGAGACTGCATTGGCAGGATGACAAGGAATATGGTGTGCCACACTACCTCCCTGCGAGCCCTTTTGGAATCCATTGCTGAAGTACGATTTTATTTTACATGCAAAGTTTTCCCATTGCCCAGATGTAGTATATATGTGGTGTTTGGTGGCCTTGGATAATGAAGGCTCTTCATTGAGATGGCAATACTTTCTCATTCTATTCTAATTTCTTTCTCTTACTTTGATTCCATTGCTATCAGTATCTCTAGTTGGAAATAATATGGTTTTCCAAGGGATCATGTTATGTTTGTTAATTTAGGCAAAGGACATGTGATCACTTTACAAAAGGGAGGTTTTTCACTCAGAATGAATGAGTGCCTCAATGCAAACTGCACGATGAAACAAAATTTATTTCACCCCTTCAGATTATAATATCCACAATTTCATGGTGAATAAAATAATTAAAATTTTTAAATAATTTTTCCCTAAAATCAGACTGATTATTTTCCTTTACATGTGCCTGTGTCTCCTTAAATCTTTATTAAGATTGATTATATTAAATCTAATCTTACCTAAAATCCCTTTTCAAATCAACATTCTCTTTCAATGTAATAGGTGTTTCCCTTCATAATTTTAAAATAAAGTCTTTTCAATAGTTTTAAAAAAGCTATGCATTTTTCACTTTGTCCACATGATGCACTATGGGATGAGTTATTAAGATAACTGAAAGAGAAATGGAAAAATTTGTTCAAGGATCCTGAGAAAATCACTTTTGTATGGCAGTGTCAACAAATGTATTGATAGCTGAATAATATTTTATTTACTGTTTTGGATTCTGTTTATTTATTATAATTCGTAAAGTGCTGTAGAAAACGTTTAGTAATGATTGAAGAGAAGTATGGGCACGACTGTGATTATATGAAGGACCAGGGAATGTACAGATTGGATAAGAAAGATAGTGGTTTAATATGTATTAATAAAACAGATTTGTTTTAATAATCATGAGTATGTCTAGAACTGTACACCCAGTTAAGCCATGGATACTATGCAATAGTCATGTTTTAAAGATGTTCTTGCCTATTTTTTAAAAGGGAATCACAATTCAAGGTTCTGCTGGAAGTGTTTGTATGGGACAACTGTTAGGTGTTATGCCCCTTTGTTTTCTTTTTTTTTTTTTTTTTTTTTCAATTTTCTCTTTTATTAAGAAGGCATATTTCTTATAGTAGTTTTAAAGCTGTGGAAAGGCTTTATTGTAGATTTTATTACAGAATTAGAAATTTTCAAAAAATAATTGTTTAGAACCACACATAATTAAAAAGAAAATAACAGTCCCATAAAAAAAAGCACTTGGGCATCTGATAGAATTTTTCCATCAAATTATGAAATTTAGCTCTGAAGTTTTCCAATGATTGTTATAATACCCATGACGGCCTATGATCTCAGCTGAATACTTTGACATGGTTTTCCTTTTTAAGACAAGATCATGACTCATTTTTTCTTCAATAGCTCAGTCATTTCAGGAACTACCTTAAATAAATCTGCGACTATTCCATAGTCTGCCACTTGGAAAATTGGAGCTTCTGGGTCTTTGTTAATAGCCACGATTGTCTTGCTGTCTTTCATCCCAGCTAAGTGCTGGATGGTTCCAGATATTCCCACAGCAATATAAAGTTTTGGTGCTACTATTTTTCCTGTCTGTCCAACTTGCAAGTCATTGGGAACAAATCCAGCATCAACAGCAGCACGGGACGCACCAACTGCAGCATGTAGTTGATCTGCCAAGTCATATAACAACTTAAAGTTCTCTCCACTCTTCAAACCTCGACCACCAGATACCACCACTTTGGCACCAGTTAGCTCTGGTCGATCACTTTTTGTTAATTTCTGGTCAAGCCATTCTGATATTCCCACTGATGAAGTACTTGATGCCTTTTCTGAACTGGCACTACCTCCACTTGTTGGTGCAGCTTCAAAAGATGTTCCTCGGACAGAAAACACCTTCACTTCTTCATCACACTTCACTGTACATATAGCATTTCCTGCATAAAGAGTTCTCACAAATGTGTCAGGTGACTTGATCGCAATAATGTCAGAAATTGGAGCAACATCAAGTTTGGCTGCTATTCTGGGCAAAAGGTTCTTTCCAAAGGCAGATGCTCCAGCACAGATGTGTGTGTAATTGAACTGTTTATGACTTGCCAAAATCAATGGGGTCAGTTCCTCTGCAAGAAGGCCTTTGTACATATCATGCTGAGCCACGAGAATTTTTGCTATGCCTGCTACTTTGCAGAGATCCTGTGCCACCTTGTCACATTTGGTTCCAGCTACTAAGCAGGACACTTCACCTCCAAGATGTTTGGCAGCAGTGATGGTGTTTAAAGTTATGGGTGCTAGAGTATCATGTGCATGCTCGGCTATTAGCAGGGTACTCTGAAATCGAAACAATGAAGCCGCCCGCCGGAGCTGCCCGGGAGCTGCCGCTCGAAACATGGTCTCTGCACCGGTTTGCCCCGCTGCACCCTCAGCCTCCCGCAGACTCTTTGTTTTCTTTTGATGAGATTTCTACTCTCGGCTTCAGGTTTATATATGTTCATGTATGATTGACATGCAGCACTAAAAATATATATTTAGGGAAAGCAGGGGAAGAGAGAAATATGAAGCTTTGGAATTACCTATTTCTCTAAAGTGGACTTCTTTTTTTGTTTCTTCAGGATGAAGGCTGTAATCTGGCATGCATAGATTGGAGATTTTATTCTTGACCGGTGAAATATATATTTGTTTAATCGTGTATTTTACTTTCAGGCATTCATTCTTTCTAAGTAAAAAAATGTCCTCTTTGTAAAGTGCTCACAAGTCCTTTGCCTAAATTACCACACATAACAAGATCTCTTGGAAAACCATATTATTTCCAAATAGAGATCCTAAGAGAATTGGAATCAAGGGCAGCGGAAGAAACTAGAACATTGATTTTTATGAACCATTCCTCTTCTACATGATATCTTGAATACAGTCGAGTCACTCTTTCCACCTTAGGGACCTTAGAGGTCGCTTTTGCATTTCTGGGTGTTGGCAAGATCCTTCATAAGCCAGAAGAGTTATTTGGACGCTGGGAGCTACTTTTACCCTAGTTACTTGGTTTCCTTTGTGTATATGTGGATATGTTTCTTGGTAAGAATGATTTTGATTTTTTTCCCAATAATTCTCAAAAATTACAATTTGACAAAGGAGCAGCTCTTTGTATATGGACACCTTCATCACAAACTCTGTGCCATCAGAACAACCCAATAATGTCTTGAAAATTAGGAATGGTTTCCTTGAAAAAAAATCCAGGTCCTTGTAAACATTCAATAAACAATCATGAAGTCCTGTAAAAACAGGTCCTCTGAATTATCGCTCCAAAATTGTGATTATTCCAAAAAGGAGAATCAGTGAGAAACATTTCTTGTTCTCCCATTATTTTTCTGCCACTTAGAGTAGTTTACAATTATTCCAATAAATAATAGGAAGAAAATGTAGTCCAAAATTTTATGTAAAATAAGCATTCCACAGGAACTCTTCTTTCTGTCTTTTTTTATTTTACAGAGTTGACTATTTAAAAGGGCTAAAGACTTTCCGTTCCAATTAACATTGACAGGGTAGGGGTAAAATTCATTTTGCCTAAGTAAAGATTGATTTATATACCATAATATATAATTAACCATTCTTTTAAAATGTATGTTTTAATGAAGACTTAAATTATTTTTTTTGTATTTTAAATACTCCCAATTACTCTATGAGAGAACACCATCATTGTATTCTGGACTTATTGCTAATTTTCACGTCCAATTGGTCACATTCTTGTTTTCCTTAATATATATTTATAATAGAATCTATAAATTAAAAAAAAAAAAACATTTATACAATCAGTCAGAATTGTCAAACCTCTATTCCCATGTGTTTTAAACTTTCTGTTTTAAAATTTCTGAATGATCATGAGTAAATATTTTTGCATTTATTTCCCACCAGCCACTGACTATATTTTATGTTTAAAATTCACTTTCATACCCTGACTTCAACATATCTGGATGGTTCTATTTATGGGGGGTGTCTTTATTGAAGAGTTTTAATTTTTCCACATACTCCTGTGTGGCCTATTGGAGGTTTCTTTATATTTCAATTTTCAACCTGCACTGGAGCACACTGTACAGATGGTTGCCATTGTTCAGTGTTCCATTTCTCACCTCTTTTCTGTTTTTAGTTATGCCTTCTCTCCTGCTGCTGTCTTTTCCAAACAGCCGATTTTCCATGCCCACATGGTCCAAATTATTATCCTGCAGAAGTGTTTGTGCTGCTTCCAGCTCAGGTCCCTGCTTTGGAAGAGCAGAAGGAAGACAAGCCTGGCCAGTAACAGGGAAACAAATCCTGGCCATTAGTCATGGGCCTGCATTGGTAGGATGACCAGGATTTTAGTGTAAAAACGCTCAAACCCTGCGATCCCTTTTGGAATCCAATGCAAAAATTTGATTTCATTTTACATGGAAAGTTTATCTATTGCCCTGTTCTGGGGAATATGTGGAGTTTGGTGAACTTTAATGATGAAGGCTCTTCATTGAGATGGCTATACTTTCTCATTATGTTCTAATATCTTCCTCTGCCCTTGATTCCATTGCTCTTAGGCTCTCTATTTGGAAATTAGATGTTTTTCCAAGAGATCTTGTTATGTGTGGTAATTTAGGCAAAGGACGTGTGAGTACTTTACAAAGAGGACATTTATTACTTAGAACGAATGAATGCCTCAAAGTAAACTGCACGATTAAACAAATATTTATTTCACCAGTCAAGATTAAAATATCCACTATACCATGGGGAATAAAATAATTAAAATTTTGTTATAAATTATTTCACATAAATCCGACTGATTATTTTCCTTTACACATCTCGGTGCATTCTGAAAATTTTATTATGATTGATTATATTAAATCTAATCTTACCTAGAGTCCCTTTTCAAATCAACATTCTCTTTGGAACTAATATGCGTTTCAGTTCATAATTTTAAAATAAAATTTCAACAGCTTTAGAAAATCCATGTAATGTTAACTTTGTCCACATGGTGCACTATGGGTTGAATTATCAAAAAAATTGAGAGATAAACGGAAAAAGATGTTCCAGGACGGTAAGAAAATCACATATGCATGTCAGTGTCAAATAATGGATTAAGAGGTGAATAAAATGTTTTTTAATTTTCTGTATTCCCTTTATTTATGGTAAATCTTAAAGAGTTGTTGAAAACATTTAATAATGATTGAAGAGAAGAATACACACCTTTGTGATTATACGAAGGACTAGGGATGGCACACATCAGATAAGTAATATAGTGGTTTATTATGATTTAATAAAAGAAACTTTTTTGTGTGGGGGGGATATCTTGGGTTGTACACATAATTTTAGCCATGGATATGAGGCATTAGTCATGTTTTAAAGATGCTCTGGCCAATTTTTAAAAAAGGAATCACAATTCAAGGTTCTGCTGGAGATATGTGTATGAGACTACTGTTAGGAGTTTTGCCCCTATATTTTCTAAGGTTGAGATTTCTGCTCTCGGTGTTAGGTTTATGTATGTTCAGAAACGATTGATATTCTTCACTAAAATATATATTGTGAGAAAGAGGTTGGGGAGGGCCAAATATGAATCTTGGAATTACATATTGCTCTAATGTGGTCTTCCTTTTGTGTTTCTTTTTTATCTGGTTGTAATCTGGCATGCATAGGATGGAGGGCAGTACCCTCTGCTTGATGCAATTGAACCATGCCTCTTCCACATGATAACTTGTAATCTGTTGAGGCACTCTTTCTAACCTTGTGCAACTTACAGTTCCCTTTTGCACTTATGTGTTTTGGCAAGGTCCTTCATAAGGCATAAGAGAAATTTGGACGCTGGGAGCTATTTTTACTCTAGTTCCTTGATTTCATTTGTGTATATGTGGATCTGTTTCTTGGTAAGAATGATTTTGATTTTTTTTCCAAACAATTCTCAAAATTTACAATATGATAAAATAGCAGCTATTTGTATATGGACACCTGCATCACAATCTGCACAATATGCACCAGCGCAATAATGTCTTGAAAATCAGGAATTCTTTCCTTGAAAAAAAAATCCTGAGCTTTATAAACATGCAGTAAATAATCTTCAAGTCATGTAAAAAGAGGTCGTCTGAATTATCGATTTAAAATTGTGATATTCAAGAAAGGAGAATAAGTGAGAGACATATCTTGTGCTCCCATTATTTTTCTGCCAGTAAAAGTAGTTTAAAATTATTCCAATAAATATAAGGAAAAAAATCTATCCCCCAAATTAAGGTAAAATATGCATTGCACAGGAAATATTCTATTTGTAGGCTTTTATTTTAACAGGGATTACTACTTAAAAGGGCTAAAGAATTTCCTTTCCAATTAACATTGACAGGGAAGCAGGAAAAATTCTTTTTGCCTAATTAAAGATTGATTTATATACTCTAATATATAATTAACCATTCTTTTAAAATGTATGTTTTAATGAAGTCTTAAATTTATTTATTTTTTTTTTTATTTTAAATACTCCCAATTACTCTATGAGAGAACACTGGCTTTCTAATCTGACTTATTGCTAATTTTCACCTCCAATTGGCCACATTCTTGTATTCCTTAGTATATATTTCTAACAGAATGTATAAATAAAAAAAAAATTAATGCAGTAGGTCAGGAAACTCGAGCCTCTATACCCCAGCATGATCCACATGTGTTGCAATCTTTCTCACAGCTCAGGAGAAATTATTATTGCATTTTTTCTACCAGCCACTGACCATACTTTGTATTTAAAATACACTTTCATGCCCTGACTTCAACATATCTCATTAGTTGGTTGTATAGGTTGTGTCTGTAGTGAAGTATCTTGGGTTTTAATTTTTCCACATACTCCTGAGTTGTGTAATGGTGTTTTCTCTCTGTTCCAATTTTTAAAAAGCACCGAACCACACCACACAAGGAATTCAGAGCTTGGATTCTTTCCTCCAGGATTCCATTGCTCTCCTCCTTTCTGTTTTTAGCAGTGCCTTCACTCCTGCTGCTGTCATTTCCAAACAACACGTTCTCCATGCTCCCAAGGTCCAAATAATTATACTTCAAAAGTGTTTGTGTCACACCCAGCTAAGGTCCCTGCTTTGAAGGAGCAGAAAGAAGACAAGACTGACCAGGAAAAAGTACATGAATACTTCCCATATTTCCTGGGTTTGCATTGGCCGGATGACTAGGATTTTGGTGTGCCACACTCCACCCGGCGAGTCCTTTTGGAATCCAATGCAGAAGTACGATTTCTTTTCAAATGCTAATTTTATCCAGGGCCCTGATCTGAGATATATTGGTGACTGGTGAACTTTGATAATGAAGGCTCTTCATTGAGATGGCTACACTTTCTCATTCTCTTCTAATTTCTTCCAAAGCCTTTGATTCCATTGGTTTTACAATACACTTTCATACCCTGACTTCAACATATCTGGCTAGTTGGTTGTATACACTGTGTCTGTCTGAAGTCTCTTGGGTTTTAATTTTTTCCCCATACTCCTAGTTGCTTAATGGTATTTTTTCTCTGTTCCAAATTTTAAAAAGCACCACACCACATGACACAAGGAAATCAGAGCTTGGATTCGTTCCTCCACGATTCCATTGTTCTCCTCTTTTCTGTTTTTAGCAGTGCCATCAGTCCTGCTGCTGTCTTCTCCAAACATCTCTTTCTCCCTGCTCACAAGACCCAAATAATTAGACTGAAAAAGTTTTGGTGGCACACAACGCTATAGTCCCTGCTTTGGAAGAGCAGAAAGAAGACAAGACTGGCCAGTAACTGGGAAATGAATTCTGCAACTTTTCCTGGGACTGCATTGGCAAGATGACCAGGTTTTGGTGTGCCACGCTCCACCACTGCTAGCCCTTTTGGAATCCAATGTAGAATTTCGATTTCATTTTACTCAGAAAGGTTATCCATTGCCCTGATCTGGGGTATATGTGGTGTTTGGTGAACTTTGATAATGAAGGCTCTTCACTGAGATGGCAATATTTTCTCATTATATTCTAATTTCTTCCTCTGCACTTTATTCCATTGTTCTTAGGATCTCTATTTGGAAAATAGATGTTTTTCCAAGAGATCTTGTTATGTGTGGTAATTTAGGCAAAAGACGTGTGAGCACTTTAAAAAGAGGACTTTTTTACTTATAAGAATGAATTCCTCAAAGTAAACTGCACGATTAAACAAATATTTATTTCACTGGTCAAGATTAAAATATCCACTATTTCATGGGGAATAAAATAAAATTTTGTTATAAATTATTTCCCATAAATCAGACAGATTATTTTCATTTACACGTGTCAGTGTATTCTTAAAATTTTTTTATGATTGATTATATTACATCTAATCTTACCTAGAATCCCTTTTCAAATCAACATTCTCTTTGGAACTAATATGCGTTTCAGTTGATAATTTTAAAATAAAATTTTCAACAACTTTAAAAAATCCATGCAATGTCCACTTTGGCCACATGATGCACTATGGGTTGAATTATCAAAAAAAAAAACAGATAGATAAATGGTAACAGTTGTTCAAGGACGGTAAGAAAAGTACATATGCATGTCAGTGTCAAATAATGGATTAAGAGGTGAATAATATGTTTTTTAATTTTCTGTATTCTCTTTATTTATTATAATTCATAAAGAGCTGTTGAAAATATTAAATAATGATTGAAGAGAAAAATGCACACCTCTGTAATTATACGAAGGACCTGGGATGGCACACATCAGATAAGTAATATAGTGGTTGAATATGATTTAAAAAAAGAGCCTTTTTTTTCTAATTGTGGGGATGTCTGGGATTGTACACATAATTTTAGCCATGGATAAGAGGCATTAGTCATGTTTTAAAGATGCTCTGGCCAATTTTTAAAAAAGGAATCACAATTCAAGGTTCTGCTGGAGATATGTGTATGAGACTACTGTTAGGTGTTTTGCCCCTATATTTTCTAAGGTTGAGATTTCTGCTATCGGTGTCAGGTTTATGTATGTTCAGAAACAATTGATATGCATCACTAAAAATATATATAATGAGAAAGAGGGTTGGAGGGACAAAAATGAATCTTGGAATTACATAATGTTCTAATGTGGTCTTCCTTTTGTCTTTCTTCATTATCAGGTTGTAATCTGGCATGCATAGAATGGAGGGCGGTACCATCTGCTTGATGCAATAGGTCTTTGACTTTTATGAACCATGCCTCTTCCACATGATAGCTTATTAACAGTTGAGGCACTCTTTCTAACCTTGTGGACCTTACAGATCCCTTTTGCATTTATGGGTGTTGGCAAGGTCCTTTATAAGGCATAAGAGAAATTTGGTCACCGGGAGCTATTTTTACTCTAGTTCCTTGGTTTCATTTGTGTATATGTGGATCTGTTTCTTGGTAAGAATGATTTTGATTTTTTTCCCAACAATTCTCAAAAATTAAAATATGATAAAATAGCAGCTATTTGTATATGGACACCTGCATCACAATCTGCACCAATATGCACTAGCGCAATAATGTCTTGAAAATCAGTAATGGTTTCCTTGAAAAAAAAAAAATCCTTAGCTTTGTAAACATGCAGTAAATAATCGTGAAGTCTTGTAAAAAGAGTTCGTCTGATTTACCGATTTAAATTGTGATTATTAAAGAAAGGGGAATAAGTGAGAAACATATCTTGAGCTCCCTTTATTTTTCTACCAGTAAAAGTAGTTTAAAATTATTCCAATAACTATTAGGAATAAAACCTAGCAAAAAATTAAGGTAAAATATGCATTGCACAGGAACTCTTCTATTTGTAGCCTTTTATTTTAACAGGGTTTACTATTTAAAAGGGTTAAAGACTTTCCTTTCCAATTAACATTGACAGGGAAGCAGGAAAAATTCTTTTTGCCTAATTAAATATTGATTTATATACCATAATATATAATTAACCCTCTTTTAAAATGTATGTTTTAATGAAGTCTTAAATTTATTTTTATTTTAAACACTCCCAATTTCTCTATGAGAGAACACTGATATTCTAATCTGACTTATTGCTAATTTTCACCTCCAAGTGGCCACATTCTTATTTTCCTTATATATATTTCTAACAGAATCAATAATAATAATAAAAAAAAAAAAACCATTAATGCATTCAGTCAGGAAATTCAAGCCTCTATACCCCAACATGATTCCATATGTGTTGGAATCTTTCTCACAGCTCTGGAGAAAATATTATTGCATTTTTTCCACCAGCCACTGACCATATTTTGTGTTTAAAATACACTTTCATACCCTGACTTCAACATATCTGGCTAGTTGGTTGTATAGGTTGTGTCTGTAGTGAATTCTCTTGAGTTTTAATTTTTCTACATACTCCTGAGTTGTCTAATGGTGTTTTCTCTCTGTTCCAATTTTTAAAAAGCACCGCGCCACATCGCACAAGGAAATCAGAGCTTGGATTCTTTCCTCCAGGATTCCATTGTTCTCCTCTTGTCTGTTTTTAGCAGTACCTTCTCTCCTGCTGCTGTCATTTCCAAACAGACCCATCTCCATGCCCCCAAGGTCCGAATAATTATTCTGCAAAAGTGTTTGGGTCACACCCAGCTAAGGTCCCTGTTTTGAAGGAGTAAAAAGAAGACAAGACTGGCCAGGAAAAAGGAGACGAATACTGGCCATAATTCCTGGGATTGCATTCGCCGGATGACCAGGATTTTGTTGTGCCACACTCCACCCCGGCGAGTCCTTTTGGAATCCAATGCAGAAGTTCGATTTCATTTCAAATGATAAGTTTATCCATGGCCCTGATCTGAGATATATTAGTGACTGGTGAACATTGATAATGAAGGCTCTTCATTGAGATGGCAATACTTTCTCATTCTCTTCTTGTTCCTTCCTCTGCCTTTGATTCCATTGTGTTTAAAACACACTTTCATACCCTGAAGTCAACATATCTGGCTAGTTGGTGGTGTTTCCCATTGCCCTGATGTAGTATATATGTGGTGTTTGGTCACCTTTGATATTGAAGGCTTTCCATTGAGATGGCAATTCTTTCTCATTCTATTCTAATTTCTTTCTCTGCCTTTGAGTCCATTGCTCTGCGTATCTCTAGTTGGAAATAATATGGTTTTCCAAGGGATCCTGTTATTTTTCATAATTAAGGCAAAGGATGAGTGAGCACTTTACAAAGGGGACGTTTTTCCTCAGAAAGAATGAATGCCTCAATGCAAACTGCACGATGAAATAAAAATTCGTTTCACCCCTTGAAATTATAATTTCCACAATTTCATGAGGAATAAAATAATTAAGAATTTTTAATAATTTATTTCCCTAAAATCAGACTGATTATTTTCCTTTACATGTGCCTGTGCCTCCTTAAATTTTTAAGTTTGATCATATTAAGTCTAATCTTACCTAAAATCCCTTTTTAAATCAACATTCTCTTTCAATCTAATATACGTTTCCGTTCATAATTTTAAAACAAAGTGTTTTCAATAGCTTTAAAAAAGCCATGCATTTTTCACTTTGTCCACATGATGCACTATGTGATGAGTTATTAAGATAACTGAGAGAGAAAAGGAAAAAGATATTCAACGATGCTGAGAACAGCACCTTTGCATGGCAGTGTCAACAAATGGATTGAGAGCTGAATATTTTATTTATTTTCTGGATTTTGTTTATTTATTGGAATTCTTAAAGAGCTGTTGAAAAACATACCACATATACACAACACACGTACCCCACAACAATACACAATGCACACAACACACCCCACACAATACACAACACACACAACCCACAACACATACAATACACAACAAGCATACCCCACACAACACACACAAAACACACAACCACACACAATACACAACACACACAACACTCAATACACAACACACATACACCACACTGCACACACAACACACACAACACTCAATACACAACACACAATACACAACACACATACACCACACAGCACACACAACACACACAATACACAACAAAACACAAACCGCACACAACACACAACACACATACCCCACATAACACTCACAACTCAAAACGCACAATACACACCACACACAACACTCATACCCCACACAACACACAACACGAAGAATACACAACACACAACACACATACCGCACTCAACACACAAAATACACAACACTCAACACACTCCCCACACAAAACACAACACACAATAGAAAACACACATACCCTACACAGCACACACAAAACATAAAATATACAACACACACCGCATACAACACACAACACACACAACACACATAGCCCACGCAACACACACAACATACACATTACACAGCACACAGAACTCACACAACCACATACCACAGAAAATACACAACACACACCACTCATATACCCCTCACAACACACAATGCACACAACACACATACCCCACACAACAAATACCCCACACAACATACACAATACACAACACACACAAACATACCACATACCAGTTACACACAACACACCCCATACAATACACAGCACACATACCCCACACAATATACAACACACATACCACATACATACAACCACACACAAAACACAACACACAAAACACACACCACATACACACTACACACACAATACACAACACACATACCCCACACAATATACAACACACATATCACATACAACCACACACAAAACACAATGCACAAAACACACACCACATGCAAACAACACACACAATACACAACACACATACCCCACACAACACACAACATGCACAATACATATTCAAATTCGCACAACACACACAACACACACTACACACATACACCACAGATACACAACACACACAATACACAACACAGACAATAAAAAACACACACAATACACAATACACATATCCCACACTTCACTCAACACACAACACATAACACATACACACAACACAAATACCCCACACATTACACAATGCATTTGACACACACAACACATACCCCATGAAATACACAACACACAACACACACAAACAAAACACAACACACAACACACACAATAAACAACACTAAAAAACAATACACAATCCACATACACACAACACATAAAACACACACCATACACAAAGCACACAATGCACAAAATACACAACACACAAAACAACACACATACCACACACAATACACAGCACACAACGCACAATACAGATACTCAACACAACACACACAACAGAAACAATACACAACACAAAACCCACAAATAATACAGAACGCACACAACACACATACCATATACACACAACACACAAACAACACAACGTACACAATACACAACACACATACACCAGAAAATACACAACGCACACACCCCACAAAACACACACAGAACACACAACACACACCATACATATACCACATACACACAACACATACAATACACAATACACACAAAACACATACCCCACACAGTTCACAACAGACACGACAGACACAACACACAATACACTTACCCCACACAACACACACAATACCCAACACAAATACTACCCACAATAAACAACAAAAACAACATACAAAACACACAATACACAATAAACACACCCCTCACTACACACAATACACACAACACACAAAACACACAACACACAAAACCCTCAGACAACACACAACACAAACCACATACACAATACAAAACACACAGAACTCACACACCCCACACAACACAAAACACACAACACACCACACAGACAATAAACAACACCCACAATACACAATACCCATACCCCCACAGAACACACAATACACACAACACACATATCACATACGCACAACACACATACTTTACACAATTCACAACACACCCAACATACATCATAAACAAAACAAAATACACACAATACACAATACACATACAGAACACACAACACACATACCCCACAACAATACACAATGCACACAACACACACAACACATACCGCACACAATTCACAACACACACAACACATATAATACACAAAAATCATACCCCACACAATACACACAAAACACACTACCACACAGAAAACATAACACACGCAACACACCTACCCCACACAACACCCACAACACTCACAATACACAACACACAATACACAGCACACATACACCACACAGCACACACAACACAAAATACACAACACACAAAACACACACCGCACACAAAACACAGCACACACAACACACATACCCCACACAACACACACAACACAATACGCAACATTACAATACACAACACACATACCCCACACAGCACACACAAAACACAAATTACACAACACACAACACACACACTGCACACAACACACAACACACACAACACATATACCCCACACAACACACACAGCACACATAATAAGGTGAGAAAACCATCTTTGCATGGCAGTGTCAACAAATGAATTGAGAGGTGAATTATATTTTATTTATTGTTCTGGATTTGCTTTATTTAATATAATCTTAAAGAGCTGTTGAAAACTTTTAATAATGATTGCAGAGAAGTTGTCACACTTCTGTGATTATATGAAGGACCAGGAATGTACACATTGGATAAGAAAGATAGTGGTTTAATATGTGTTAATAAAACAAACATGTTTTTAAAATCGTGGGGATGTCTGGAATTGTACAATGGAGTTGAGCCATGGATAATACGCATTAGTCATGTATTAAAGATGCTTTCACTAATTTTTAAAAAAGGAATCACAATTCATCGTTCTGCTGGAAATGTGTTTATGGGACCACTGTTAGGTGTTATGCCCCTTTTTTTCTAAGGTTGAGATTTCTGCTCTCAGCCTCAGGTTTATTTATACTCATTTATGATTGAGATGCATCACTATAAATATATATTAAGAGAAATAGGGTGGGAAGGGACAAATATGAAGCTTTGGAATTACCTATTTCCATAAAGTGGTCTTCCTTTTTTGTTTCTTCAGTATCAGAGGTTGTAATCTGGCATGCATAGAATGGAAGGTGGTGCCATCTGCTTGATGGAAAAGGTCCTTCACTTTGGAGATCCATGCTTCTTACCCAGAGATCTTGTAAACATTTGAGTCACTCTTTCTCACCTTCTGGATCATACAGGACCCTTTTTAATTTCTGCGTGTTGGCAAGGTCCCTCATAAGCCATAGAATAATTTTGGAGCCTGTAAGCTATTAGTAGTCTATTTCCTTGCTTTCCTTCTTTTCTATGGCGATCTGTTTCTTTTTAAGAATTTTTTTGAATTTTATTTCAAATTATTCTCAAAAATTAAAATATGTGAAAAGAGGAGGTATTCATATATGGATACCTGCATCACAATCTCTCCACCATCAGGAGCAGCCCAATGATGTCCAGAAAATCAGGAATGTTTTCCTAGAAACATAATCCTGAGCTTAAAATTTCTTTTTTTAATTTTAAATTCTCCAAATTGCTCTGTGAGAGAATATCATCACTGTAATCTGATGTATATTTAATTTTTACCTCCAATGGCACACATTCTTGTTTTATTTAATGTATAAGTATAACGGAATCTATAAGTTACAAAACAAACTTTTATGCTGTTGGGATTTCTGCTCTCAGTGTCAGGTTTATGTATGTTCAGAAACGATTGATATGCACCACTAAAAATATATATTATGAGAAAGAGGGTGGGGAAGTACAAATATGAAGCTTGGAATTACCTATTTCTCTAAAGTGGTCTTCCTTTGTGTTTCTTCATTACCACAGGTTGTAAACGGGCATGCATAGCATGGAGGACAGTACCCTCTGCTTGACGCAATAGGTCCTTGACTTTTTTGAACAATTCCTCTTCCACATGATAACTTGTAAACATTTAAGGCACTCTTTCTCACCTTGTGGACCTTACAGTCCCTTTTGCCCTTCTGGGTGTTTGCAAGGTCCTTCAAAACCCATAGGACACATTTGGAGGCTGGGAGATACTTGTACTGTAGTTCCTTGGTTTCAATTCTTATGTGGAGATCTGTTTCTTTGTAGGAATGATTTTGATTTTTCTTCCAATACATTCTCAAAAATTAAAATATATCAAAAGACCAGATAATTGTCTATGGACACCTGCCTCACAATCTCTGTTCCAAGGGAAACAGCCAATGATGTCCCAAAAATCAGCAATGGGTTCCTTGAAAAAAAAAAGGCAGAGCCTTCTAAACATTCAGTAAAGTATCCTGAGGTCATGTAAAAAGAGGTCCTCTGAATTATCGATTTAAAATTGTGTTTATTCAAAATGAAGAATCAATGAGAAACATTTCTTGTGCTCCTATTATTTTCTGCCCTTTAGAGTAGTGTAATATTATTCCAAGAAGTATTAGGAAGAAAATCTAGTCAAAAAATTAAGGTGAAATATGCATTCAACAGGAGCTCTCTATTTGTAGCATTTTATATTACACAGTTTGCTCTTTAAAAGGGCTAAAGTCTTTCCTTTCCAATTAACATTGAACAGGGTATGGGGAAAAATCCTTATTTCCTATGTACGGGTCGATTTATATACCAAAATATATAAATAACCATTGTTTACAATGTTTGATTTAACGAATAATTAAAATTTATTTTTTTTTATTTTAAATACTCCAAATTAGTCTATGAGAGGACACTGTCCTTCTAATCTGACTTATAGCTAGTTTTCACCTCCAATTGGCCACAATCTTATTTTCCTTAATATATATTTAAAACAGAATGTATAACTTAAAAAAAAAAAAACTTTTACGCAGTCAGACAGGATACTTGATCCTCTAGACCCCTGTATGAAACCACAAGTGTTGGAATCTTTCTGACAGATCATAAGAAAATATTTTTGCACTTTTCCACTAGACACTGACCATACTTTATGTTTAAAATACACTTTGAGACCCTTCTTCAACTCCTCTGGCTAGTTGGTTGTATTGGCAGTGTCTGTAGTGAAGACTCTTGTGATTTCATTTTTTCCACATACTCCTGAGGTGTCTAGAGGAGTTTTCTTTCTTTCACAATTTTCAAAAAAGCCCCATACAACATTGCACAAGGAAATCTGAGTTTGGATTCTTTCCTCCAGGATTCCATTTTTCTCCTCATTTCTGTTTTTAGCAGTGCCATTTCTCCTACTGCTGTCTTCACCAAACATCCCTTTATCCCTGCACAAAAGGTCCAAATAATTAGACTGATAAAGTATTGATGACACACAACTCTAAGGTTCCTGCTTTGAAAAAGCAGAAAGAAGACAAGACTGGCCAGTAACAGGGAAATGAATCCTGTCCTTTTTTCCTGGGACTGCATTGGCAGCATGACCAAGATTTTGCTGTGCCACACTACTCCCCTGCGAGCCCTTTTGGAATCCATTGCTGAAGTACGATTTTATTTTACATACAAAGTTTTTCCATTGCCCTAATATGGAATACATGTGATGTTTGGTGGCCTTTGATAATGAAGGCTCTTCATTGAGATGGCAATACTTTCTCATTCTATTCTAATTACTTCCTCTGCCTTTGATTCCATTGCTCTGAGGTTCTCTATTTGGAAATAATATGGTTTTCCAAGGGATCCTGTTATGTTTGGTAATTTATGCAAAGGACGTGTGAGCACTTTACAAAAGGGACATTTTTTACTCAGAAAGAATGAATGCCTCGGTGCAAACTGCACGATGAAACAAAAATTTATTTCACCCCTTGAGATCATAATTTCCAGAATTTCATAGGGAAGAAAATAATTAAAACTTTTTATTAATTTATTTCCCTAAAATCAGACTGATTATTTTCCATTACATGTCACTGTGCCTTCTTAAACCTTTATTATGATTGATTGTATTAAATCTAATCTTAACTAAAATCTCTTTTCAAAGAAACATTCTCTTTCAATCTAATATACATTTCCGTTCATAATTTTAAAATAAAATATTTTCAATAGCTTTACAAAAGCCATGGATTATTCACTTTGTATGGCATGAGTTATTAAGATAATTGAGAGAGAAATGGAAAAAGTTGTTCAAGGATGCTGAGAAAAGCACCTTTGCATGGCAGTGTCAACAAATGGATTGAGAGCTGAATAATATTTTATTTACTGTTCTGGATTCTTTTTATTTATTATAATTCTTAAAGAACTGTTGAAAATGTTTAATAATGATTGAAGAGAATAATGCACCCCACTGTGATTATATGAAGGACCTGGTAATGTACAATTTAGATAACAAAAATATTGGTTTAATATGTATTAATAAAACTGATTTGTTTTAATAATCGTGGCTATGTGTGGAACTGTACACCTAGTTAATCCATGGATACTAGTCATTAGTCATGTTTTAAAGATGTTCTTGCCAATTTTTTAAAAGGAAATCACAATTCAAGTTTCCGCTGGAGATGTGGGTATAGGACGACTGTTAGGTGTTATGCCCCTTTAGTTTCTTATGATGAGATTTTTACTCTCGGCGTCAGGTTTATATATGTTCATGTATGATTGACATTCATCATTAAAAATATATATTAAGGGAAAGCAGGGGGAGAGAGACAAATATGAACCTTTGGAATTACATATTTCTCTAAAGTGTTCTTCCTTTTGTGTTTCTTCAGTATGGAGGATGAAATCTGGCATGCATAGAATGGAGGGCCGTCCACTCTGTTTGATGGAAATGGTCCTTGATTTTTATGAACCATTCCTCTTCTACATGATATCTTGTAAACAGTTGATTCACTCTTTCTCACCTTGGAGACCTTACAGGTCCCTTTTGCATTTCTGGGTGTTGGCAAGGTCCTTCATAAGCCAGAAGAGAAATATGGATGCTGGGAATTAATTTTACTCTAGTTCCTTTGTTTCATTTGTGTATATGTGGATATGTTTCTTGGTAAGAATGATTTTGATTTTCTTCCCAATAATTCTCAAAAATTACAATATGCCAAAAGAGCAGCTATATGGACACCTGCATCACAATCTCTGCACATCACCAACAGCCCAATAATGTCTTGAAAATCTGGAATGGTTTCCTTGAAAAAAAATTCCAGAACCTTGTAAACATTCAATAAACACTCATGAAGTCATGTAAAAAGATGTCCTCTGAATTATCAATTCAAAATTGTGATTATTCCATAAAGGAGAATCAGTGAGAAACATTTCTTGTGCTCCCATTATTTTTATGCCAGTTAGAGTAGTTTAAAATTATTCCAATATATAATAGGAAGAAAATGTAGTCCAAAATTTGTGGTAAAATATGCATTCCACAGGAACTCTTCTATCTGTGCTGTTTTATTTTTACAGAGTATACTATTTAAAAAGGATAAAGGATTTCCTTTCCAATTACCATTGACAGGGTAGGGGGAAAATTCATTTTGCCTAAGTAAAGATTGATTTATATACCATAATATATATAATTAACCATTATTTTAAAATGTATGTTTTATTGAAATCATAAATTTATTTTTTTATTTTAAATATTACCAATTACTCCATGAGAGAACACTGGCATTCTATTCTGACTTATTGCTAATTTTCATGTCCAATTGCTCAAATTCTTGTTTTCCTTAATATATATTTATAATAGAATGTATAAATTAAAAAAAAAACATTTATGCAGTTGGTCAGAATTGTCAAACCTCTATTACCAACATGACTCCATGAGTGTTTTAAACTTTCTGAAAGTTCATGAGTAAATATTTTTGCATTTTTTCCACCAGCCACTTTATGTTTAAAATACACTTTCATACCCTCACTTCAACATATCTGGATAGTTGTTTTTATGGGAAGTGTCTTCATTGAAAATACTTGAGTTTAATTTTTCCACATACAACTGAGTTGCTTATTGGAGGTTTCTTTCTATTTTAATTTTCAACCAGCACTGCAGCACACTGTACAGATGAATCAGCACTTGGTGGCCATTGTTCAGGATTCCATTGGTCACCTCTTTTCTGTTTATAGCAATGCCTTCCCTCCTGCTGCTGTCTTTTCCAAACAGCCCATTCTTCTATGCCCACAAGGTCCAAAATACTATCCTGCAGAACTGTTTCTTCCACATCCAGCTAAGTTCCCTGCTTTGGAGGAGCAGAAAGAAGACAAGCCTGGCCTATAACAAGGTAACAAATCCTGCCCATTTATCATGGGACTGCAATGACAGGATGTCCTGCATTTTAGTGTTAAAACGCTCCACCCCTGTGAGCCTTTTGGAATCCAATGCAGAATTTTGCTTTCATTTTACATGGAAAGGTTATCCATTGCCCTGATATGGGATATACATGGTGTCTGGTTATCTTTTATAATGAAGACTCCTCACTGAGGTGGCAATCCTTTCTCATTCTATTCTAATTTTTTCCTCTGCCCTTGATTCCATTGCTCTTAGGATCTCAAGTTGGAAATTATATGGTTTTGCAAGTGTTCTTGTTTTGTGTGGTAATTTAGCCAAAGTATAAGTCATCACTTTACAAAGAGGACATTTTTTACTAAGAAAGAATGAATTCCTCAATGTAAACTGCATGATAAAACAAAAATTTATTTCACCCCTAGAGATTATAAAGTCCACTATTTCCCAGGGAATAGAATAATTAAAACTTTGTTATTATTTATTTCCCCTAAACGTGACTGATTATTTTGCTTTACATGTGTCTGTGCCTTCTTAAATCTTTTTTTATGACTGATCATATTAAATCTAATCTTTTCTAAAATCCCTTTTCAAATCAACATGCTCTTTCAATCTCATATACGTTTCCATTAATAATTCTAAGTCCTTTCACCAGCTTTAACACAGCCATGCATTGTTCACTTTGCCCACATCATGCACTATGGGATGAGTTATCAAAAAACCTGAGAGATAAATGGGGTAATTCCTATCTCCCCACTCAGAGGGGTTCCTGAGAACTCCGGACACACCCTGGTCCTATATAAGGGTGGATAGCCCCAGAGACTGATGCCTTATCAGTGGGTTCTATTTTGGAATCTGTGCTCCTGAGAGTGACAAAATTAGACTCAAATAAGTCCTCCCTGCACAAGGTTCACCAGTCCCTTCTATTCAAACCTATATGTGATGCTGGAGTTTTTAGGTATACTTCCAGAGATTGGAGCCTCCCGCCTACCTATGTGCCAGGTGTGCATAAAATCTAGGTGGAGCTGCAACTCCTACCCTACCACTCAATGGACTCATCCAAGTCACCTGGTGAGGAGACAACGATGGGAAATGGCCATCTCAGGGAATGGAGAGGGCATGCATCTGCAGGCAGGATCATCCCACCCACCATATCCATGGGATATAAGCCCTCTCTCTCTTGGAGTTGGAGTGGATAGCACCATCCCAGTCCCCTCAGGATTGGGGGAAGAACTATGGATTAGAGTGGACTTGATGGTATTCTCTTGATCACATATGGTGATTCTAGCAATGCAAGAAATTATTAAAATTAGGTGGAGCCAGTGGCCACTTGACAGTTTTGGGGCAGGGAGGGGAAGAGCAGTTGAAATACAGGGGCTTCTATGGGAGTTGGAGTCCTGAGTACTGTTGTGGCCACCGTTGTAGACCATTTTAAATCAGCAAACACCACTCAGAACTGAGTTGGAGAGAGTGTGGTCTACAGTGTGAACTGTGGTCTATGGTTGGTGGCAAGGCTCCAGGATGTGTAAGTTCATTGAGGTTGGTGGGCCACACTATGGGAGATGTTTGTGTTGGATGTGGTGGGAGGTGTGGGAGGTGGGCAACATGGGAATCCCAGTGGGTTCCGTGTAATATTTTGGGTAATTTAAGCACCTCTTAAAATGTATGTATATATATATATATATAACATTTTTGTAATCAAATACACATATATGCATATATATTTATATATTATTTTGCAAATGTTTGTATGTATTGTGAGAATTTTGATTTTTACCCACAATAAAAATAAATTTAAAAAAAATCGAATCTTACCTTAAATCCCTTTTCAAATCAACATGCTCTTTCAATCTAATATACGTTTCAGTCCATAATTTAAAGTCCTTTCACCAGCTTTAACACAGCCATGCATTGCTCACTTTGTCCACATCATGCACTATGGGATGACTAATCAAAAAAACTGAGAGATAAATGGAAAAATTTGTTCAAGGATGATGAGAAAAGCACCTTTGCATGGCAGTGTCAACAAATGGATTGAGAGGTGAATAATATTTCTTTTATTCTTCTGGATTCTCTTTATTTATTTTAATTCTTAAAGAACTGTTGAAAACGTTTAATAATGATTGAAGAGAAGAATGCACACCTCTGTGAATATATGACGCACCAGGTAATGTACGGATTTGATAAGTAAGATAGTGGTTTAATATGTATTAATAAAACAGCCTTGTTTTAAAAGTCGTGGGGGTGTCTGAAATTGTACACCCGAGTTGAGCCATGAATAATAGGGATTAATCATATTTTAAAGATGCTTTGGCCAATTTTTAAAAAAGGAATCACATTTCAACGAGCTTCTGGATATGTGTATACTGGACCACTGATAGTTTTCATGTCCCTTAATTTTCTAAGTTTGAGATTTTGGCTCTCGACATCAGTTTTTGTATGTTCATGTATGATTGATATGCATCACTAAAAATATATATTAAGTGAAAGAGCGTGCAGAGAAACAAATATGAATCTTTGAATTACCTATTTCCCTAAAGTCAGCTTCCTTTAGTGTTTCTTCATTATCAAAGATTGTAATCTCCCAAGCATAGAAGGGAGTACGGTGCCCTCTGCTGGATGAATTTGGTCCTTGACTTTCAGAACATTTCGTCTTACCCTGATAACTTGTAAACAGTTTTGTCACTCTTTCTCCCTTCGAGGACTATACACGTCCCTTTTTCCCTTCTGTGTGTTGGCATGGTCCTTCATGAGCCATAGGAGAATTTTGGAGGTTGTAAGTTATTTGTACAGTAGTACAATGGTTTCATTTTTGTATATGTCGATCTATTTCTTTGCAAAAATTTCTTTGAAAATATTTCCAATATATTTTCAAATATTACAATATGTCAAAAAGCAGGTATTCATATATGGACACCTGCATCACAATCTCTCTGCATTCGGGAACAGCCCAATTGTGTCCAGAAAATAAGGAATTTTTCCATGAACAAAACTCTGAGTGTTTTAAACATTCAGTACAGAATTGTGAAGTCATGTAAAATGATGTCATCTGGATAATTGATTTAAAATTGTGATTAATCAAAAAAGGAGTCATCTGTGAGAAGCATTTCTTGTCCTCCCATTATTTTTCCTCGAGTTAGAGTTGTTTAATATTATTCCAATAATTATTAGGAAGAAACTCAAGTCCAAAAGTTAAGGTAATATTTGCATGCCACAGGAACTCTTCTATTTGAAGTCTTTTATTTTTACAGAGTTTTCTATTTAACACGCTAAAATCTTTCCTTTCTTATTTACACAGGGCATGGGGAAAAATACTTTCTGCCTAAGTAAGGATTTATTTTTATAGCAAAACAAATAACAGTTTTTTTTATACATATATACTTTAACAAAGTCTTAAAATTTCTTTTTTCAATTTTAAATTCCCCAAATTACTCTGTGAGAGAATATCATCATTGTAAGCTGACGTACAATTAATTTTCACCTCCAATGGGACACATTCTTGTGTTTTTAAGGTATCATTATAACAGAAACTATAAGTTAAAAAAAAACTTTTATGCTGTCGGTCAGGATTCTCATACCTCTATTCCCAACATGACTCCACACATGTCGGATTCTTTCTGACAGATCATGAGAAAATATTATGGCATTTTTCCACCAGCCACTGACTACACTTTACATTTAAAATGCACTTTCATACGCTGACTTCAACATAACTGGCTAGTTGGTTGTATAGGCTTGGTCTGCAGTGCAGTCTCTTGGGTTTTAATTTTTACCACATAATCCTGAGTTGGTGAGTGGAGTTTTCTTTCTGTTCCAATTTTTAAAAAGCAGAACACCACATGGCATAAGGAAATCGAGCTTGGGTTCTGTCCTCAATGATTCGGGTGCTCTCCTCTTTACTGTTTTTACCAGTGCCTTATCCCTCCTTCTCTCTTTTTCAAACAGTGCATTCTCCATGACCCCAAAGTCTGTATAATTAGTCTGCAAAAGGGGTTGGGCCACACCCAACTAAGATCCCTGCTTTAAAGGTGCAGAAAGAAGACAAGACTGCCCAGTAAAAGGGAAATGAATCCTGGCTATTTTTCTGGGATTGCATTGGCAAGATGACCTGGATTTTGGTGTGCCATGCTCCACCACTGCTAGCCCTTTTGGAACTCAATGCAGAAGTTCGATTTCATTTTACATGGAAAAGTTATCCATTGCACTGCTCTGGGGTATATGTGGTGTTTGGTGACCTTTGATAATGAAGGCTCTTAATTGAGATGGAATTACTTTATCTTTATGGTTTAATTCCTTCCTCTGCCCTTGATTCCATTGCTCTTAGGATCTCTATTTTGAAATAATATGGTTTTCAAAGAGATCTTGTTAAGTATGTTAACTTAGGCAAAGCACGTGTGAGCACTTTACAAAGAGGACATTTTTTACTTAGAAAGATTGAATGCCTCAAAGTAAACTGAATGATTAAACAAATGTTTATTACACCGGTCAAGATTAAAATGTCCACTATAATCCGGGGAATAAAATAAATAAAATTTTGTTATAATTTATTTCCCATAAATCTGATTATTTTCATTTACATGTGTCAGTGCATTCTTAAAATTTTATTATGATTGATTATATTAAATCTAATCTTTCCTAGAGTCCCGTTTCAAATTATCATTCTCTTTGGAACAAACATGCATTTCAGTTCATAATTTTAAAATAAAACGTTATAACAGCTTTAAAAAATCCATGCAATGTTCAATTCATCCACATGATGCACTATGGGTTGAATTATCAAAAAAACTGAGAGATAAACAGAAAAATTTGTTCAAGGACGGCAAGCAAAGCACATATGCATGTCAGTGTCAACCAATGGATGAAGATTTGAATAATATGTTTTTTATTTTCTGTATTCTCTTTATTTCCTATAATTCTTATAGAGCTATTGAAAACATTTAATAATGATTAAGAGAATAATGCATACCTCTGTGATTATAAGAAGGACCACAGATGGTACACATTGGATAAGTATTATAGTGGTTTAATTTGATTTAATAAAAGAGCCTTGCTCTTTGCTTTCCAATTAACATTGACAGGGTATGGGTAAAAATTCTTATTTCCTATGTATAGGACGATTTATATACCAAAATATATAAATAACCATTCTTTAAATTGTTTGTTTTAACGAAGACTTAAAATTTATTTTTTTTAATTTTAAATACTCCAAATTAGTCTATATGAGAACACCGTCATTCTAATCAGACTTATATCTAGTTTTCACCACCAATTGGACACAATCTTGTTTTCCTTAATATATATTTCTAACAGAATCTAAAAAAAAAAAAAAAAAAAAAAAATTTTACACAGTCAGTGAGGATACAAAAACCTCTATTCCCCTGTATGACACCACATGTGTTGGAATCTTTCTGACAGATCATGAGAAAATATTATGGCATTTTTCTACTAGCCACTGACCATACTTTATTTTTAAAATTCACTTACATACACTTCTTCAACATATTTGGCTACTTGGTGGTATTGGCAGTGTCTCTATTGAAGATTCTTGTGATTTGATTTTTTCCACATTCTCCTGAGTTGGCTCGAGGAGATTTGTTTCTATCACAATTTTCAAAGAAGCCCCATACCACACTGCACAAGGAAATCCGAGTTTGGATTCTTTCCTCCAGGTTTCCATTGTGATCCTCTTTTCTGTTTTCAGAAGTGCCATCTCTCCTGCTGCTGCCATTTCCAAACATCCCTTTCACCCTGCCCAGAAGGTCCAAATAATTAGACTGAAAAAGTGTTGGTGACACACAATGCTATGGTCCCTGCTTTGGAAGAGCAGAAACAAGACAAGACTGGCCAGCAACCAGGAAATGAATCCTGTCCATTATTCCTGGGACTGCATTGGCAGGATGACCAGGAATTTGGTGTGTCACACTCCCCCCCTCGTAGCCCTTTTGGAATCCATTGCTGAAGTTCGATTTTATTTTACATGCAATAGTTTCCCATTGACCTGATGTAGTATATATGTGATGTTTGGTCGCCTTTGATATTGAAGGCTTTCCATTGAGATGGCAATTTTTTCTCATTCTATTCTAATTTCTTCCTCTGGTATTTTTTTTTAATATTATTATTTTTTTTATTTTTATTTTTTTTATTATGGGTAAAAATCAAAATTCTCACAATACATACAAACATTTGCAAAATGATATATAAATATATATGCATATATGTGTATTTGCTTAAAAAATGTTGTTTATATATATATATATATATACATATATTTTAAGAGGTGCTTAGATTACCCAAAATATTACACGGAACCCACTGGGATTACCATGTTGCCCACCTCCCACACCTCCCATCACATCCCACACAAACATCTCCCACAGTGTGGCCCACCACCCTCAATGAACTTACACATCCTGGAGCCTTGCCACCAACCATAGACCACAGTTCACACTGTAGACCAAACTCTCTCCCACTCAGTTCTGTCCACAGTAATGGACACAGGACATGGTAAATATCTTTCTCTGCCTTTGAGTCCATTGCTCTGAGTATCTCTAGTTGGAAATATTATGTTTTTCCAAGGGATCCTGTTATGTTTGTTAATTAAGGCAAAGGATGTGTGAGCACTTTACAAAGCGGACGTTTTTCCTCAGAAGGAATGAATGCCTCAATGCAAACTGCACGATGAAACAAAAATTTATTTCACCCCTTGAGATTATAATTTCCACAATTTCATGGGGAATAAAATAATTAAGAATTTTTAATAATTTCTTTTCCTAAAATCAGACTGATTATTTTCCTTTACACGTGCCTGTGCCTCCTTAAATTTTTATTAAGTTTGATTATATTTAGTCTAATCTTACCTAAAATCCCTTTTTAAATCAACATTCTCTTTCAATCTAATATACATTCTGTTCATAATTTTAAAATAAAATATTTTCAATACCTTTAAAAAAAGCCAGGGAAGCGGCTGTGGCTCAATCAGTAGGGCTCCCGTTTACCATATGGGAGGCCCCAGGTTCGGTTCCCGGGGCCTCCTGGTGAAGGCAAGCCCGCCCGCACGGCGTGGTTAGCTGACCCAGTGAGCACAAGCATCAAGGGGGCGGGGGGGATAAATGAATGAGTAAATAAAATAAAATCTTCAAAAAAAAAAATCCATGCATTTTTCACTTTGTCCACATGATGCAGTATGTGATGAGTTATTAAGATAACTGAGAGAGAAAAGGAAAAAGATGTTCAAGGATGCTGAGAAAATCACCTTTGCATGGCAGTCTCAACAAATGGATTGAGAGCTGAATAATATTTTATTTACTGTTCTCGATTTTGTTTATTTATTATAATTCTTAAAGAGCTGTTGAAAAACATACCACATACACACAACACACGTACCCCACAACAATACAAAATGCACACAACACACACAACACATACCCCACACAATACACAACACACACAACTCGCAATACTTACAATACACAACAAACATACCCCACACAACACACACAAAACACACAAACACACACAATACAAAACACACACAACACACACAACACACATACCCCACACAACATGGACAACACTCAGAATACATAACACACACATCACACACACCCCACACAACACACACAACACTCAATACACAACACACACAATACACTGCACACATACCCCACACAGCACACACAACACACAGAACACACACAATACACAACACACAACACACAAACCGCACACAACACACAACACACACAACACCCATACCCCAGACAACACACACAACTCAAAACACACAACACACAACAAACATACCCCACACAACACACTCAGAAAACACTACACAACACACTACACACACACCACACACAACACACAACACACACAACACACATACCCCACAAAACACACAGAAAACTCTCAACACACAACACACAATACGCATACCACATACACACTACACATACAATACACAACACACACAACATAACACACACAAGACACAAAACACACACAATACACAACACACACACCCCACACAACACATACAACACACAATACACAACACACACAATACCCAACACACATATCCCATACAGCACACACAAAACACACATCACACATCACACAGAACTCACACAACCACATACCACAGACAATACACAACACACACAAATCACATACCCCACACAACACACAACGCTCACCACACACATTACCCACACAATATGCAACACACCCAACACACACAATACACAACACACATATCCCACAAAACACACATACCCCACACAATACCCAAGTCACACAACACACACAATACACAACATACACAACACACACAACACACACAACACACACAACATAAACAGTACAAAACTCATACACCCCACAGAACACATAACCCACACAAAACACAACACAGACAATACACAACACCCCCAATACACAATACACATAACCCAAACAACACACACAACACACATACCCCACAAATACATGGCACACACAATACACATACCACATACACACATCACACAAACCCCACACAATACACAATACACACAACATACAGCACAGACAATACAAAACACACACACAACACACAAAACACACACAATACACAACTTACATACCCCACACAACACACATTGCTCACAACACACATAACCCACACAATATACAACACACCCAACACACATAATACACAACACACATACCCCACACAATACCCAAGACACACAACACACACAATACACAACACAAATAACACACACAACACACAGACTCCAAATAACACACACAGTACACAACTCACACACCCCACACAACACATAACCCACACAACACGCAACACAGACAATACACAACACCCACAATACACATACCCCACACAACACACAACACACACAACACACAACACACACAACACACATACCCCACCAATACACGGCACACACAATAGACATAACACATACACACATCACACATACCCCAAACAATACACAACACACACAATACACAACACAGACAATACAAAACACAAACATTACACAATACACAACACACATACCACATACACACAACACACATACCCCACACAATACACAACA